>DVQH01000040.1:0-62920 GCA_018231625.1 Papilio phestus
TTGCTTCACTTTTCTATGTAAATTCGAAGAGTAAAACTTGAGGCAACACTGTAATCTACTCAAAATAAGCTTTCTAGTAATTGGAAATAAGTATTGACAGAAGTTATCGTAATTTAGTTTACCTATTACTCACTGTCCTCACGATCCTCTATGGTTGATCTAATGCAGTTCGTAATTCAATTCTCAATACGAACAGTTGACACATTGGTGTAACTTCCATCTCAATATTGAACGTTAGAAATCCAATTTTTACAAAAGGGTCAGCGCTAAAGCGCCGTCTGCCTCTTGTAAAAAACGGTGGCAAAGCTGAGTCAAATTATAATTCGAAAGAATATGCAAACAAATTGAATTGAATCAATTGATAATTAAAAGTTTGAATTCCTAATCAAATTGAATGAGAATTCGAAGAGTTATGTACAAAATTTGAATCATAACACAGAAAGTTAGATTCGAATCGGTTAAGCAGTGGAAGTAGTGTAACTCTCACAGTACAAAAACGTGGGTGACAGAATATCAAAAATGACAGAACATTGAACATTGAAAACCACTAGATATATAAACCACTAACTATATTCATTAATATATAAGAAAAAAATATTCTATTTAAATAAAATCTTTTAATTTATATATTTAAATAAACTGTAGACATGTAAATATAATAGATATAAAATAGAATAGAAATAATAAATATCAGTCAGTGCATGGGCTTATGTCTTAAACAGTGATGAGTAAAATGAAACACAAAGTATGAATATAAATGATTAGTAGTTTTTGTAGTGATGAGTGAAGATAAGATCAACTTGTCTCTATTTCTTGCCCACCACTCTTCCACTGCGAGTGGTGCGAACTGGGCGGTTCTTGGAATCCTCCACTTCTGGCGAAGACGAGCGAGACCTAGGCGATCTGCACAATTCGGTGTGATTAGGTCAACATAGACACCGAGTGGCAACTCACCTGTGAGTGGTTCGAGCTGATTTGCGCGGAGGTGAGGAATCGCGATTCGACTCCGAGCCATCTGTCTTGACACCTGTTCGAATCTGGCGAGAGCGGGATCGCTTCTGACCTGGTTGCTCGAGGTCTTCACCAGTTGACTTGTCATTCTCGTCGCCATCGGCAAACTCATATTCATCCTCGCCCTCGTTAGCTCTCTTCTCCGTGCCCGAAGAGTGATTCGAGTTTTCATTGTCCGAACTCACCACGAGTTGCTGTTTACGTGACCTGGTCGATTGTTGCATCAAGGAATTATTGGAAGATGAGTCGTGTTCCACCACTTGTCCCTCATCGATCAAAATGTCATTTGCGGAAATATTCGCCTGAGACTTAGAGCCTCTTCCTTTTCCTCGAGAATTGCTCGATGAAGACTGCAATGCATCATTATTGGATTAATTTGTTACTGATCACTAATTAATACCCAATTCACTAATCTCACCTGTGGAATCGATTTAGTAAGTCTACCAAGCATTTCGGTTTCCAGACCGCATCTCTTGGGCGGCGTAAACTGCATTTCGGTAGGCAAATAATTTTTGTTGATATTATCCGTGTCCGAAGATGCTGTTAAACATTTAAATATAAAAGTTAGGTGTCATTTTTCTTTAAATAAACGGTTTCACTATACCTGTAAAGTATTTTCCAGGCAAACTTGGAGAAACAGGGAATTCTTTTAGAAGAAAATTTTGAGTTTTACTCATAACAAGTCCCATAGCTAAGTCGCAAGCGGCATAAATTTTGTAATTGGAGATAGTAGCAATCTTGGCTAGATTAGGATCAGAAGCGTTCTTAGATGTGACACGATCCACGCAAAGTTTAATGTTCTCAAATGTCTTTTTAAAGAATGAAAACGAAAATAAATCGTTCTTAAGAACTAGGGGCTCCATGATAAACCAGAGACATTCTAGAAATAGGCATAAGAGAATTAGAAAAGATATAAGCAAGAGATAAAAGGGAAAAATGTACCTTTAACTTTTTCCAGTTGTTCGGTGTCATCGTATTGGGTGTAGAAAGGTGTGTGTGAGATGAGATGAATAACAAAGGGTAGAACACACTCGGGAACAACGCTTTTGAGATTGGGTGTCATGCGAGTCTTCATGATGTCGCGTCTCTTCGCGAGGTTGATGTGAAGAAAGCCTCGCATTCGACCTCTCAGGGCATTGTTGTTGTCAAACAACCCTCCAAGACATAAAATGGCTAAAAATTCAAGGCCTAGATTCAGCGACATAAGACCTTTGTTGAGTTTGATCAAAAACTTGTCCTGAACAAAAAAGTGTTTGTTGAGTATGACAGTAGACAGACAGTGCCACTGCTGAGCCGACATGATATCAAGTGTTGTGGATGATTTCTGGAACACTTGTTCGTTGTTGGCAATGGCGCTTAGAGCATCGTTGGAAGCGATCTTGAGCATCGCGTTGGCCGCTGACAAGATCAGGTATGCTTTCTCCATTTCAGTGCCTGCACGGTTCTGTTCATTCAGATCACCACCGTTCTGAATGATTGTCTTGAGCAACTGAAAAGCGTTAGAAGCAGCTTTTTGATATATGGTGTTCGCCTCCGCTTGATTATCGGGCACCACTAACAACAAAAATTGTAGTAAGCACTGTTGATATATAAATATTTATAAAATAAGTAATTACCTAAAAGGGAATTCATCTTTAGACCATAAATCCAACGAACAAGTAGTTTGATGCCTTCAACCTTGGCCTTGACTTCACTGCTAAGATGCTCGTAGATAACGCTAATGTCGGTATTATCACGTTCGTTCTCGGCATTTTGTAAAGTCTCAATTTCGAGCTCGGTACGGATGTCTTTCAATAAAAGTCCTTGTACGATAAACTTTTGTACAATCGATCGCAACATCTTTGGGAAAAAGACATGACCACCGTTGATGGCAATCATGCCAAGAGCAACCAGGTGAAAGCGAAAAAATGGTGTCGATTCGAGAGACAAGCCAGCATCCTGCAAGAAAACAGTTTCAACCTCATTCAACATGATTCAAACAACATACCTTAATTTTGTCAATGATGTTGCCGTAAACTTTAATCTTTTCATTCTCTCCTCCAATAATGGCATTCAAACACTGCACAGCGTATTTAGCTTGCTTTGTGGTAGAGGCTTTTTTAATATTAAAAAATAAAGTTATAAATAAACATATATAAAGATTTAAAGTCTTACCGTTGAGAATATACTTTTCAATAAGCCGAGAAATAAAATCTTCACTTTCCGCCCACCATGGGAGCGAACTAGAATCAAGTGTTTCCGAATCTTGAAAAGCGGTTGCACCAATGTTAGTTAGAATTTGAAGAACTATTTCAGGAACCTCGTGGTTGTCGCCACACTGCCACAAAAAGGGCAACAAGTAGGCATTGAATATCTCGCGACCGTAAAACAAAGCAGGAAAAACAACCGACAATATCTAGAAAAAAACATCCATTTAGAATGGCAACCATGTGCGACATCAATATCACTTACATGAATCAGTTGCAATCCACGAATACCCGAATTTCGAAGACCCATCTGATTATCAATTTCTCCATCACCAATAAGAGAATCGGAGACAAAGTTGAAAAGCATGAGAAGACCTTCGTGATCAATCATGATAGGAGCAATTCGCTCCATCAGTTGCTTGATGATCATGTAGAACGAGTTGGTTTGTACCGGGAAGCCAAGTGATTTGAGAATTTCGCGAACCGAGTTCTCGATCGTGCTACTTGACACGGGTGGCACACACTTGCTCTCCTCGGTGAGCTGAATGAACGAAGCCGATGTCACTATCATGTTCATGTGTTGTTTCGAACTTGCGTTTGTTTCTGCTCAATCAAAGTATCACTTTCTTGTTCATTAATGATTAAACTTTAAACTAACCTAGGTTTTGGCAAAGCTTATTGATGTACTCTTCGGCCTTGACAGGTTCTGTTAGGTTTTTAGCCACTAAAGAAACCTTTTGTTTGAGTAGCATGTCCCTGTCTTCAGTCTTTTCAGTTCGACTAGAATGAAAAACATTAGTATTATGTTAGATAAATCTCAATTCAAATAAATCTCTTTGGTACCTGATAACATCCATAACATCTTTCATTTGTCTACGAACACCTTGCTGTTGCCTCAACATTTCGTTGAAAGCTCTCGCCGCTCGGGAATCAATCGAACAGTAAAACATGTAGAGCGCTTTCATGCGAAGATTGAGATTGAGCGAGAAAGGAACTAAACAAGTGTGAAGAATGCGTTCCACAAGAAGTTTATCGTCAAGGCCTGGCTGATAGTAGTTGTGCATGCACTTGTTCTTGATCCAACTCAACATGCGAAGTGAGGCCTGAGCTTGGTCTGACACCACTTCTTGCGATTCACTGGAAGATAGATAAAAGTTGTATTGCTTGTAGAGTTGTGCCATACCAAGCAATGCTTCGCGACGAATCTTAAACTTTTTGTCCATAATTCGTTCCTAGAGAAAACAAATTCAATTATATATATTATATAGAATGTGCAAATCATCGAATGCATACTTTGACAAAGCAGAGCAAATCTTCGTTAATATTTTCAATGCCCTTTTTGCCAGCACTAACAATGGCCATCACTACTTCGTAGCGAACATTCTCGTCGGCATCGTGTTGACGTTGTCTCAGCTGCTCAGTGATATCTTCTCTCAACTCTGGGTGATTGACAAAGAAGTGCATCGAGTACTGAACGCACCGCATGCGAACCGTGGTGCAGATATCGCGGAATCGACCAAGGAATGACTTCCACACCTCGGGGTACTTGTTAGCCAAATCCGAGTTCTTGTCGGAGAAAAGTCGAGCGAGCAATTTGGTGTAGTCACAGCGCTCCTTCTCCTCGTTACTCTTCAACTTAAACTCAATGTGAGGCAACAGATTTTGAACAATATTAGGACAGATGTGATTCAATTCATAGATCAATTCGCATATTTGAGTTACATTGATGTTGTTCGAATTCTTGGTTTTGTTTCGAAATTTTTGCTTCAACTCATTCATCTCCTCATCTTGCTCTTCCTCACTAAGATCACCATTTTCGTTGACACCACGAGTAATGGCTTTCGAGAAGTAAGCTTGAAGATAGGGCTCTAAAGTCTGACTGGTTCGTTCAAGTATCTGTGATGCCAACCAGTAGGCCGGCTTATTTGCCGTCTAAAAATAATCATAACTTAGGATTGAACCAATAATCAAACAATTTCAGTATTACCTTTCTAGGATCAATAATTTGATGAAGAATGATTTGAAGTAACTTGGTTGAAACAGTGTCAGATTCGATTATCAAAGGTTTTAACATATCAAGCATAAAATTTTTAACTTTATCGCTGTGATTTTCATTGACAATCTAGTTAGATGAGAAAATATTAGTGAATACAAGATACGTGAAAAAGTGGTCACGAATTACCTTAAACATCAAAGAAAATAGTTCACAAAAAATATGTTGTGATTCTTCTAATTCAATACAGATGTTAAACGACTTGACCCATGCCAAGTTCTAACGAAAAAAAATCATAAATTAGTTAAAGCTATTTAATGTCAATTATAAACAATATATTTCGAAATAAACAAACCTCGAGAAGATAAAAATACCGCTTGAACGTTGCATCCTTAGGATCTTGTAGACCCTTAAGTTGCTGAATAAAAAACAAAAATATTCTCTTGATTATATCAGCTTTGTCATATGGAGCTGTCGGAGCAAAAACGCGAAAAACGTCAGCTATAGAGCAAGCCACCAAGAGGCGAACATCCCGCGAAGAGTGATCCAAGAAGTAATCACTAGCTGTAATTTAAGTTCACAAGTCATTACAAATACCATTTTGGACGATTCAAGATTACTAACCAAGATAAAGTGCCAATGGTGAATAAACCTTGTTGCTGTCATCTTGGGGCATCTGCTGGAAGGCCATGGCAATTTCCTTGAGTCTATTCATAAAATTCAAATCATAAGACCACATCAAAATAAGAGAGATGGCGCCATTTGGCATCAATGCTGAACTTTCAGTCTTGAAACAGATAGTCCAGCTGATAACCGGCTAAATGGAAAGCGTAATTTTGACCACCGAGTAATCCCAACTTCACTTCTTCATGCATTTGCCGAAAAAATAAAAGACAAAACAAAACAACTTACCTTCGAATAAGATCATCAGTGGTAAGATCCTCGTTGATCTCTTTGCACCCCGGAGGGTACTTGATCTCCGCGTTTCGAAGTGTGTGATTCGACATTTTATCTGCCTCAATCTTGGTCCAAGTGGAAAATGGTTACCGGTGTTGGATTAATGGCCAAGTTCCATCAAGTAATAGAATTGGACACACTCACCCAATGGGTTACTTTGAAGTGCACAACTACAAAACGCTCAGCTTCACTGCGCTTTTCTTTTGAGTGCCGCGGAGTGGCGCTGCACGGACACACAGCCACGGCAGCCACACTGGGTGAGCCAACACTTGTGCCCCAGTGCTGAACAATCAGTCCAACCTTGTGTACACCATCATTTAAGCGCAAAACAAGGGAGAAGCTACTAGAGACACCTACAGGCTGTCCAAACTATCGACAGCTCGCCACTGCGCATGTACGAGAGCTGTCGTTTTTAAAATGAATACAATCATACACGCGTGGTCTAGGGCTAGATAGTTGGGACAGCCTGTAGGAGTCTCTGGCAGCTTCTCCCTTGTTGTGCGCTTAAAAACATCGGGTACAGTTTACACAGGATTGGAATCAAACATGTGCCACTTCTGATTGCAGAATTCAAAATGCCCACACGACAACGGCTCGATTCCAAAAATTAGGTTGTGCTACAAGTGTTGGTTACTTTCTTAGTAGCTTACTTATTACTTAGAAGCTTATACTTGGTTAAATTTTAATTTGACTTGAGTCCATGGATCGCCGGTTAGTTGGCGCATAGTGTTGGGCTCTCAATTGGTCCTCAGTGCTGCTCTGCTCACTAGGATCGTGATTAATAAGAAAGAGGTGTGGCTTATTCATGGCTGATCTAAGCGGTGGCGCGCTTGGCAGTGGTTTGCGCGCGCAGCATTGAAGCGCCATCTCGCGATCACTGGGAGGCCATCAGTACATTGTTGTGTGCTTCATATTTTTTTGCCAAGCCTCTCGGCACCCGGCACACGCTGTCACCAAGCCTACCTACCTCAATTTACTATAAGGCTTAAGATCTATTGTATCTATCCGCGTTATTCTTGTAGTTTCTTGTGGTTCACAGTAATTTTCTTTGTCTCTTTCTACCTCTTCAATTGGTTTGGTCATCATGAGCAAAGCACACCCACCCGAACTCAAGAAGTACATGGACAAGCGAATGTCTCGTAAGTCTTTTTTCTACTATATTTGTACACTTTGATTAACATTAAAATATTGTTGCAGTTAAGTTGAATGGAAGTCGGCAGATAACCGGTATTTTGAGAGGCTTCGATCCGTTCATGAATCTGGTGATTGATGAAGCTGTTGAAGTGAACAAGCGTAACCAACAGATTCCTATTGGAATGGTGGTTGTGCGCGGCAATGCTGTCGTGTTGATTGAAGCTCTTGATCGCATTTGAAGTAACCATTAAAATTTTTTATTTTCTTAGAGATGCACGTGTAAATATTCTTATTCATTATGTTCAAATTAAATACATATGTTTGCAAATTGTTTTTGTATTTGATCTATCTTAAACTCGTTGACAATAGAAAGTTTGTTACCACTGCGTGTCCACCTCATCAATTCATTCTGCCAGAAATGAAGGAATGTGTCCCCCTTCTCAAATGTGGAGATTTAAAAAATATTAAGTCACGAGAACGAATTGTTGGAGGAAATGTGAAGAACATATGGTTGGTGGAGTGGTATAACCACCGAATTGTAATGTCCACTTTGGCACATAGTGACTATCTTGATGATTTCAAGCAAAATTTGAAGAATTTAGAATACTTCAAGGATAGCAACTTGGTGACGAACTGGATCGGATCGTGTGGCACCACCATCTTCACTCAATACTATCCCCTGGGCAGCATGAACAATCTCGTACCACTGCTCGATAGGTATCGCGTGTTGCGATTTACTGATCGTTTGAAGCACTGTCTTCAATATGTATCAATCTTAAGTTTGCTGCACAACCACTCGATGGTGATGTGTGACTCGAGTTCACTCGCAAAAACCCTTTCACAGTACTTGATCACCAATGAGATGAGTTTAGTGCTCAATGATTTGGATGCTTTGCCACGAGTCTCCACTGGTCACAAGATTGTCTGTGGTCGGCGTGAACTGAGGGGAGATTTGGTTGCCCCCGAGCAACGATGGCCTTATCCAAACACACCTTTCAACTTGGATCTAATGCAGCCCTACGATGAAAAGTCCGACATCTGGAAGGTACCCGAAGTGTGCCACTCGATACTGCACTCTTCTCGAGTACCGCCACTTGCCCGGCACATGCTAAACTGGATTCATTCCAAGTGTAAATCTGTCGATCCTAGTTCCCGGCCCACTGCCAACTATGTTTATCAATTCTATCTATCATTGATACAATTCTATTCAAATATATCATTTGGTTGATTTGTAAATTTTTTTCTTTTATTATTATTATTATTTTATTAAAATATATACACTCCCCAAGTAATAAAACAGTTTTTTACTTGAACTTCAAATGCAAGACAACTTAATCTAGATGAGTAACTTTTATGATCGACAAAGATAAAACTATTTGATATTAAATTTTTAAAATTATAAAAAAATAAAAAAAGTATAGCAGAGCGTGGTTTCGATCCACGGACCTCTGGGTTATGGGCCCAGCACGCTTCCACTGCGCCACTCTGCTTGTCTTGGTTTAACACATAGGTCATATTCAGCTTTAAAGTCATTATAATATTTCCAAACAAAACACTTTAACAAAGACAGTAGCAGTTTTGATTAATAAACAAGGCGTAATTGGTTTTCAAAAAGTCAAAATGACTAAGGATTGACGGGTAAAGTGGTTGAAATAGATTCAAGGGGAAAGTGGTTGAGCAAGGTGTGGGAAGGGTGGAAATAGTGGATGGTGCGCCGCTCTGCTCAGTGTGCTGCAGCGGTGCTCTCAGTGCCGGCCATTGTTGGCAGTGGCATTCACTCTTGTCCGCTTTTGCAGCCCCTTCTCAACGCAACTCGTTCCACGGTAAGTCCGAGCCACATTCCGATTTACTTAACTCAAACTAGGTTTGTATCAATGCACTATTTAACTTTGAATTTTTCATAAGAAGCCTGAAAGAAAAAATGTGCACCGCAATAGCAGATGTAGTTAAAAGCTCAAAACTTGATTTGTCTTACTATGGTCAATACGATACTTAACCGATTCCTTAATGCTTACTTGGCAGAAGATGTTATGATATCTAAGCTTTTTTCAAAGATTTTGTTTTTTTATGAAAAGTTGTCGGTTGTTTCGGTCTTCTGGATCGGTTTCAACACTCGATGGCTATATAAGTATCTTTTGTCACTTGTGACAATACTCAAGTTTTATCCAAAAAATCTTCATATGCTCCCTCTATCTAGCAAGATGTGTACTTTTTTTAGGAAAATGTAATTGTTGGTTAATCTTCAAATTACCTTATTTTCTTTCTAAGTATAACATTGAACATTTCATAAGCTGCAATGGGCTCCAAATCGGAGAGTTACGATGAAGAGTTGTCCAACGGAGAGTCTAGCAAAGGAAACGACACGTCTATAATTGTAAATGCCAATTCTAGTAGTGACATCGATGACAATGTTTTTCATTACTCTCAGAGCGACAATGAGAATGATCATGAAGAGTATAATAACTCGAAGGAAAGAGAGACTTCAAGCAAAAAGCATAGGAACAATGACTCTGGCAAAAAGAAAAGGTTAGCATTTGTTTTACCTTTTTTGATGATCTTGTTTTAAATATATCCAATATTTGTTTTACTCGTAGCCCTGCTAGAGATCCTAAAGTTCGGCAAAAAAGTGAGTACATTAATATTTAGTTATACCATACTGATTTTTAGTAATTTTTGTTAGTTGACCCATCTAAAACACGTCACTTATGGGTAAGCGGGGTTCCCAGTGGAACTCGAACCGAGCAACTTGAGCAAGTATTTGTCGACTATGGCAAAGTATTGGCCATTAAGATCATTAGAGGCAGCAACAACACTTTACTTGGTTTTGTTAAACTTGAAACCATCGAACAAGCTCAAAGATGCATGGAAAAGTTACACAAGGTCGAATTTAGAGGGAGTAAGATTGAACTGTTTAAAGTATGTCCACCCTAGCACGTTTATTCGTGGTGATTGACATTAACGACTCTGTGAATAGGAGCGTCCCATTGATAAGGAAGAAAAAAAGCCTGAAAAGATTGGCTTTCGCGATTCAGTGAGAAAGTTTAGCAGTCCACGAGTAGCACCACCACCACCCATCAAGAGACCAGCTTTTCGTCCTCCTCCTCGAATCAACACGGCAAGTCATTTTCGCAGCCTCCCACCTAAACCAATGGGTACCCGAATTCATACACCACGTATTCATGCTCCTGTCGAGTTTAAACGAACCGATAGAGACGAATACCTTCATTTGGAGCGCGAAAAGCAAAAGCTTAAGCTTGAGAGGATGAAGTTGGAGCGCGATAAGGCAGAGCTCCTTAAGATGGAACGAGAGACACGTAGCTTCGATCACCGAGAGCACCGACTTCATGAAGACAAGGCGCGAGTGCGATCAATGGTCAAGCGACCCATTGAAGACTCCTATTCCGATGGCAAGCGCTACGAAGAATTTGCAAGGTAGCCTCTTATCACTTTATCTCTTTATCTGTCAATGCATTTTCCTTTCTCTTAGACGAGACGATTTTAGGCGTGGAGGTTTCGAGTCTAGAAACAGTCCTGAGCGAAAGTTAAACGCTGGTCGTACTTTTGCCGCTCACAGTGGTCGTGCTCGCTACGATCACGACAACTCGAGACAAGAGCGCTATGGTGAAAACAAGTACCCAGAGACGTCTAAATCTTGGCAGATGTCCGGCACGTGGATGAGTAGTAACGATCGATGGAACAACTCCACCTACGATTCGCCTCGCATCTCTAGCACCATTAGTTCCAATCCCGTTGGTCGTCTTCATTCTAACTCAGATATTGCTCCTACCATGTCTAGAGGCTACTTCAACTCTAACAATCGCAGATACTAGATAGCTGGTGTCACTTGTGAATGCTATATTTTGATTTATATTCTCCATCTATTTTATTTTATACGATGCAACTTATTGTCTCTTTTTTGTGCTTCTTTTTATATTATTTTGCCAAATAAAAAGCATATATTATGATTTTAGACGCCATTGGTAATAATGTCTTTTCGAATTAAATGATAGTGAGAGAAATTGAAGTACTTGATTCAAGAAAATGAATCAGTTCTTTGAAGTGTCACGTGTGTGTAACATTGTCTACTGACAAGCCCTAAGCTAGCAGCATGTGCCTTCATTCCATATGTCATTATCTGCAGTTGTTGCACCGAGCAATCCACTTTCTAATAAGCTCGCAATGGACAGCAAAACAGACACACTCAACTCAGAGTAAGTTTTAGTTGTTTTCATACATTTTTGGCATTATATTACTAAACTCTGTTTTACTAGAGAAAAAATTAAATTGTACAGATTTTTGATAAAACATGGCTTTGAACCAGTGGAAAACCCAAACATCCTGGAGAATGTTTTGCCAGGACGGTCAGCTGAGCAAGTTCGCGTCTTTCTCGACTCTCATAAAGAATCCTCATCTCACCGAAACAAATTGCACTTTTGGTAAGCATAGTTTGGTAGAATAGATTGACTTCTAGTTTATTTGATAAGGTAATATGGTACTGAATATTTCTTCACATCACACCAGGGTATCACGCATTCTTGCACAAAGGCAGTATTATAACCAAGAACATTTGCATACAATTTTTGCCGATATGATGACTCGGAAGAGTGAAACGCTATCTCATAATGAAGACTACAAGCAAGTGTACCTATTTCTTGCAAAGATACTTTCAGGCGAATTTCCTGACATTGACAGCCTGAGCAATCAGTCAATCACCATATTGTTGCTTCTGGTGCAAGAGTTAGAGTCAACGGTGGCCAAGTGTTTGTCTGGCCCGAATCAACAACTAAGTCAGTCTATTGGTGCCACTCTTTTTCAGTCAACGGACCAGACAACTTTTTCAGATGACGAACTTCAAAAACGCAAAGAGTGTTTAGATAAAATATTTGCTTTATCTAAATTTCAAAGGATTCAAGATTTTATGAATCCACTGCGAATCTCACCATCATTCAATCAGAAGGTATTTAACAAAGTTTTTAAAGGAAATTAAAGATATATCTGTCAACGTATATGGTGTTATTAATAGTGAGCACGGTTTGTTTTTCTGCTTAGATTCATTTGCACATGGCAAAATATAAGCCAATTTAAAGGTGGAGTCTTGTGAAAAGAAAGCAATAAGTGTCTTCTTAAAATAGATTGGATTGGAAGGAACCGAGTAGCAGTAGTGCCATACTGGATAGATAGCTTGTTCCTATGGGTGGCATCGAGAGTGACATTCGCGCGCCACTTGGATGCACTTGATGGATGTGTAGCAGTGGTGTCTGTGTTGAGTGTGTTGAACGTGTTGCTTGCTTGGTGTATGCGCCACTTGGTCGAGGCGTCAAGGTGATCAACATCGCCCAATGGTGATGGTGAGAAGTGAGCACTGAGAACTAAATCACTCGGCCTGTTGCCGTTTGGCTCGAAGCGTCCACTCGTGCCCGAACCAAACCACGCGCGCGCACCCGACCCGAGCCTGGTGCCATCCGCGGATTGCCGTGCTAATTGCATTTGTACATGATATTTGAATATTTATTTTGATATGTTCGTGTGCTAAAGCGCGATTGTTTGTCGTCTCAATCGCTAAGGTAACCGCGGTCTTGGGTGTCTATCCCGGCTACTGTCCGCAGCGCGCTCTCTTCCTCGTCACCTTCATCTCTCAGCTTGCAATCTTTCCGGCTCGTAATATCCTTATCGCATATCTTACTCACCTTATCGCGAGACAACGTGCACACCGCACAGTTATGGTTATTAGTAAAAAATGTGTATATTAGAGAGAAAAATGTCTATATGCATCCATCATCGGTTGGTGAGAGTTAATAGCACAAGCCGAGCTTGCTGGCAGTTTTGAATTGAATGTGCCACGGAGAGTGTGCAAGGCAACGAACCCAAGTGAAGTGCAAGGTGGCACGTGCGCGCCATTGATGAGTGTCACCATTGTGCATCATGGCAGATCCCAACTCGGAGGATGAGATAGAGGGCATGGATCTCTTCTCGATGGTGAAACGCTTTGGCAAAGTGTTTGGCTGCTTTCTGTTTGGCTACCTGGTAGGTCACTGGGGCTTGAGCAATTGGTGGCTCACGGTAGCAGCCTTCGCCATGGTTATTCGTGAGAAGCATCGACTGACCCATCAAGGACGTGCCGAGTTGGTGCGAGCACTGGCCGCCGACGAGAAGGCTGTCATCGAGCGTTCTGTCAAAGACCTGCCCAGCTGGGTCTACTTTCCAGTAAGGCCACTTTTCTCCTCCTCACCCACCTCACCACATCTGCCTGTTGTTCCATACAGGATACGGAAAGGGCTGAGTGGGTCAATAAAATTCTCAAACAGATGTGGCCCTTTCTCGGAGAATACATCAAAAATTTGCTTAAAACGCAGATAGAGCAGAATATTGAAGATATCATGCCGGACTACTGCAAAGGCTTTCGTTTCGAGAAGATAGACCTTGGCAATACGGTAAGAGGGGTGGTCATACAATTCTTGTGATTACCCTCTTCATTCTCTACTAACCAGCCACTTCGATTGGGTAGTGTCAAGTGCTACGATGAAAATACCTCTCGTGATGAGATTATCCTCGATCTAGAACTAATGTAAGTTTATGCATCCATGTTACTTCTGATTATTAGACTTGTTGCTAGATATGCTGGCAACTGTGATATTCAAGTAAAGGTAAAAGGCCTGAGCGCTGGTATCAAAGACTTTCAGTTGTACGGCATTTTACGAGTGGAACTCAAGCCTTTAATCAAAGATTCTCCGTTGATTGCCTGTGTTTCCTTCTACTTCCTCAACAATCCTGTCATAGAGCTTAATTTCACAAACATGGCCGACATTCTCGACTTTCCCGGGCTGAGGTATGGTTTAATTTAGTGAATCCAATAACAGGTAATACTTTTGATTTTTATTTAATACTAGTGAATTTCTGCGCAAAGCCATCAAAGAACAAATTGCCAAAATCATGGTGTTACCTAACAAGTACGTGCAGCCACTAGTGGAAGACTTCAAATCACAGTCAATCAAGTTTATTCAACCGATCGGTGTACTACGACTTGAAGTGATTGAAGCACGACACCTCAAGAAGGCGGATGTAGGCATGCTGGGCTTGGGAAAAAGTGATCCTTATGTCAACATTATCATTGGTAACCAAGAGTTCCGTACCAAGACTATCTACAACACTGTCAATCCCAAATGGAACTTTATTTGCGAAACATTAGCTTTCTTCTCTACACAAGCCATCGATCTCGAGGTGATGGACGAGGACCAGGGCAGCAAAGATGATTTTCTTGGCAAAGCCACTTTCCCTGTTGAAACTGTCATCAAGGAAGGCATTGTTGATGCGTGGGTCAATCTCAAAGAGACCAAAACTGGTAAGATCCACATCAAAGCCACATGGATTGCAGTGGATCACGAGATGGAAAACCTCACTCTACAAGTGAAGGAAAGTGAAGAAGTGCGAAAAAAGTACCAAGATGAGTGCAAAGGCAATGGGCCACCTAGTCTTCCAATGGGTAGTGTAGCATGTCTCATTGTCTATCTCGATTGTGCCAAGAATTTACCACTGTCGACCAAGTCGATCGGTGATCCCAGTCCACAAGTGATCTTCGCTCTCAAGAAGCATGTTCAGAAAAGCATTGTAAAAAATTTTACCTCAAACCCAATCTGGGAAGAGAATTTCGTTTTTTTACTTGATGAGTTCAATCCACACGATGAACTTTTGATCGAGATAATGGACACCAAGAGCAATCAGAAGATCGGTGACACCAGTGTGCGTTTGCAAAGCTTAATTGAGCTCAAGGAGATGACACACAGTGATCCACTTCTGGTTCGGCGTTACAACCACAACTTTGACCTTCACACCACTATCTCTTTGTGGTTCCTCAAGTCACCTAATACGCGACAAGTAAAACTGGTTCGCGATGATACCGTGGAGAGCGATGACACCGATAACATCCCCACCATGGAAGACCTGATCAAAGGCACAGTGGAGCCATTTGCGCGTTTCAGTGGCATCCAGGGCGACATCATCGAGTTGAGCCAGCACAAGAGACACAACTACTCCAATGGGTATGATGAGCCCGGAGGCACTTAGGCCTTCTTCTCTGCCCTTGTCCCACCTCCTCTCACCTCCTTCTCTTGACCGTTTTTGTGTCTAGAGCAAGTGAAGAGCCAGCGCCCCGGGCCAGCGAGCCAAACTCGTTCATCAGTCATCTGGAAAGCAAGCATGCCTATCCGATGCTTGAAGTAAGCATCAACCGACTACCCATGGAGAATCGTCTCGAGATCATTGTACACAAAGCCATGTATGCCATCCCCCCTAACACCTAATCCACTACATAAGCAGTTACTAACATGTCTTGCTTTTAAAACAGAAACCTTCGCAAGCAGCCTAACAATAAACTACCAGATCCATATGTGAAGTTGTATACGGTACCGGAGAAATTAAAGTCAATTAAGGAGAAGCGAAACAAGTCAGTCACCATTCGCAACAGCTGTAATCCAGTTTTCGAGGAGAGGTTTGTTAGTAGAGTTACCCTTGCATCAATAGTTTTAATTTTATTCAATTTAACTTTTTACCAGTTTTTATTTTGATCTTGATGAAAACGTTGAATCTATTAAGTTTGTAGTAATGACAGCAAGTAATTCTAGCATTTTTAAAAAGACAAAAACTACACTCGGTTTTGTAGAGATCTTTTTCGACGAGAATTTGAACAAGAAATCGTCCTTCACAAAGTGGTATGAGCTGGAGCAGCAAGATGACTAGAGCCTGTCGGGTAGTAGCGGTAAAGCCAGACTTGGTCGATGCCACTGCCAAATGTGACGAAGGGCTGCCAGTTTGGCAACGGAAACCGGCATGCGATCAATGTCACACTCCTGTTGCTCCGATTACAATCATCACGAACCTTCTCCTCGATCAATGGCATCATCGTGTCGACGCCAAAGATGACGATCTTGTCATACTCGGACAGGTCAATCTAAGAGACACGCATGACTTTGCCTTTTCTTCCCTTTTCCACCGTCATGTATCACTAGTCATACCTTGAATAAATTTTTTCGTTGAAAAGAAGCCATGCGGTGAACACCTTCTATATAAGCCCGGTACTTAGAGTAGAGAACCAACCTACGAGAGAATGAAAACTGTAATTATCGAGAGGTGTTGGTTAAATTTCTGAATCAATACCATGGATTGAGCTCGACACCGAGCGAGTGTATTCCGTGTTTTGCACACTCAATCACCTGCAATGCCGGTACACAAATGGGAACCAATCAATGAATAAAGGTGTCGAGTTCAAAGTATTTACAATTCGTCCGTCGCCACTGCCCAAATCGATTAAGCTCGGAGACCTGCTGCTTCTTGCTGGAACATCGAAGGGCCGCTTGAATGAAAGTGCTTTTAGTACATTATCGATCTGATTCCCGGTGGCTGGCACATAGGGCAGTACAACTCGACGAAAAGCGGGCATCACAAAGGGAATGCTGAGTGCCATGATTCCGGTGGCGAGACCACCAAAGATGCCCACAGCGAGCAAGCCCGTCTTGTTGGGACTCGCCTGAGACTTGTTCTCCGACATCTTCCATTCACACGTGCTGATTAGGCACAACAAACTCATACGGCAGACACCGCGACAGATGCTCACAAATGACGGACACTCGATACTTGCAAGCTTTGTCATACGAACATGCGAGATCGAATACTAAATTTGAAAATCCGTATCACTATGATAAAATTAAATTCGATCTTATTGTTATTTTATTAAATATTCAGAAGGTGGACCTATTTTCTTAATAGATTTGCACCCTGCTACCACATTTTACTTGTACCAAAATAGTTGCATTAAATAAAATATTACCTTTTATCGATACAAAAAATTGTTTTATAATACATATATAAAAATAGTTTTTATATTTTTCCATAATTGCTCCATTTGTAATTACCAAATCGATTCTTTCCTAGCCCTCCCAAGCTTATAGACTCTATTTTAGACTTTAAGGTCTATTGATTTAAATTTTTTTCAAAGTTTAAATCAAGCCACTTGTTTGCATGCAAATTGTTACAAATTATTTTATCATGTGAACTAGAAAGTCGACAAGAAAATCGATTTAAGAACGAATCAATAAATTTTTAATTTTTAAGCAGTGAAAAGTCAAAGAGAAGAGTTAGTTGAGTGTCTGGCAATGCAAGGATATCGATCGCACCTGGCGTGTAGTTGGAGAAGATCGATTGGACCAACGCTCGAGGTGGTCGCAGTTTAATTGAAATGTAATAATGAAGCGAGGTTCTCGGGAGCGGTCGGGCGTCAACGAATTCTTCGAGTAGTTACACCTGGTCAGGTAGAGTCTATATACCACCGATCTACCACTTGCTTGTAGGTCCATTCAAGGTAATTGAATTAAATAGTAAATATGTATTTGAATATGCAGGACAGCTTGCAACACTTGAGGAAAGCTGAGTCAAACGGAACGGTGGCGCTTACAGGGTAAGTCAATGAAGTAACCCATAGAAACCAAGGTGGAGTGTTGTTGTTGGCAGCTAGCTGGGCGGCAGGTGAACCATCGCTCGACCAATCATAAGACTACACTAAGACAGCACTCCTAATGGAGAGATAGGTAGCACAACACTAGCGAGGGGCATGTTCCAAATTGCTGCTAAATTGGGGCACGCATTGGTAAGCATCTCCCTTGTGCACTCACAAAAAAGTCCTTGTTCTTTCAAAGTAGCAAGCGAGTGTTTTGTATTTGTTTAAAAGGCAAATATTGCTGAGCATTGTATTGCTGACTTCTTCAAGTTGTCTCTGGGCACAAGTGTTGGGCTACTCAGAGCAATTACTGGGTGGTGGCGAGTAGAGTAGGCCTAGCAGAAGATTGAGCCCTGCGCCATCAGTCGAGTGGCACTACTCGAGACGCCATTGCATTGCTCTCTCCACGCGGATGGCAATGCATTCTTTCAACAAAAAGTTATGCACAGTCAAGTGATGACCTCGAGCTGCAACTGAACCTGCAACAGCCTTCATCACTGGCGCCTTGTGAACCACAATAGTTCCCTATGGGCTGTGGGGTCAGCTCCACCTATGTGAATGACTCCTCATTGAGCAACGCCAACAAGATGCAGCCGATCTCGATCAACAACGACAAGGTATAATCTTCTATGATCTACGGCACCATGACATGTCTTCCATTGCAGGAGTCCATCGACAAGGGCAATGTGCTGCAAGTATTCAACAACCTTGAAAGCACTATTCAGACGATGGAGGAAACCAAGTGTTTTGAAAAGTACCGCATCATGTCGGATGATATCGAACAGCTAAAGGAACAGCTGCAACACTTTAGTGACAAATCTAACCAGCTTAGCACCAAAATGTATGTTGAAAAAACAGGCTAATGAAACGGAAAAGTTTATTATAACTTTAACTTTATATGTAAAAAATATCTAATACAGATTAAGTGCACTCGAAGCGAGTAAGCTTCCTTCCGACCTAAATCTACGAGATATTATCATTGAGCGGCTGGGCAAAGGAAACCTAGGTCCTAAGGATAGTTCCATAACAGAGCTTCTCAACAACCAGGTATGTTGGTGCCACTGTAAACAGACTTACGATAAATAATGGTGTTTGTAGAGAATCAACGAGATCAAAATTGATTTGCTGCAGAAGGACATTGACAACTTTAACTCTGAGATGAAAGAACTGCAACTAGTGTGTGACCAACTTCAAGAGTTATATCAGCAACGAGACAATGTTTTAAGTGAGTTCTATCGTGAATATTTTGGTTAGAAAAAAAAGTGATTTTATCGATTTTTCTAGATCAAGTGTTTGAGGGTAATTATGGCAATGAAAAAGAAATTCAACTAGAAAAGGAACTGGATTCACTGATGGAGGAGAGACATTACATCGAGATTGCCAAAATTCGATGGATCAACTCGGACAATCTAATAATTGACGCTCTCAAGTGCCTGGATAGCGTGCTTGAAAATCTCCGTCAGTTTTGTGAAATTCCAAATAGGTAACTGTGTGATGTATGTTAACGATTAATTTGTCATGTCACATTTGAGCAGTGACTCAAGCTATCGCTATACCTGTATCAAAGAGGCGCGAGACAGTTTGGTGTTGGCTCATTACAATCTAATGTCATTGCACAACATTCTACCCAATGTGAAACTACCGCACTGCAAAATGGAAGACCTAGACGAGTTAGAGAAACGTACTAGTCAAATCTTCAACGATATTACTCAGAGCCAACTCGCACAACATATCAACTTCATCGAGTCATTACGAAGCAAAACCGTGACCCAGCACAAATGGGTCAAGGAGGTACTTAACAAGACTATCAAGAGTGACCTTCTAGACATTAGAGACAAGTGTCGTTCCAAATCACATGAGCTTCGCTTCGAGCGTGCTATGCTCATCAAACAGAAGCAAGACAAATGGAGGCAAGACCAGCCCGAAGAAACAGTCAAAAACGACTCGCCCTTTGATTTGAGAGGCAAGTATCTTAACATGGAACTCTAAGCTTGCTTGTACCTTATTTACAGATGTTATGCTCGCAATTTGATTCAACTAACGAAACTTTGAATTACACACTTTAGTAGACAGTGGAGTGGATAGCGAGTTGGATGAGTCGGTGATCGCCGACGAACACTTGGCACGTATCCTCGCTTCCGGCAAGGACTCGATAACTTCACCCGAGCTGAGCAACACAACGCCTCTTTTACCAGGAGAAGAGTTGGCGCCCATTCCTACCAACAAAGAAATATTTGGTAATATATGACTAACTGAATATCGACTTTACAATTGGAGGGGGCAAAATAGTTAGCAAAATGCGTTCTCAGAATCAATTTCGGTAAAAAAATACACACGCAAAATAGAGATAAGTGGTGGAATGTCAAATCGCAAACTAGTGTGCTTGTTTGGACCAGAGTTTAGACAACCGAATCGTTCTAGAAACAAACAAGAGTTAATGCAATAGACCCGTGCACGGTTCATCGATTGAGCTAGACAAACAACCTCGACTCGGCTCACTGACTGCGACTGACCTTTGCAGGCAAGATTATGCAGCTGCGAAACAAGCACATCCGCGAAATGCAAGAATTCGAGCAGAACCAGAGACTCACGAGGGTACGCATGAACCAAGGCCTCAAGGAGAAGCTCAACGCGAGACGTAACCGACGTAGTCGCATGGAGATGCACAAGCGTCAACTCGAAGCGCTGCAAGAATTGCCAATGAGCTGAGTGAAGTGTACCACCTACCCGTCCCGTGCCTTAACTAACCGTCCGCCGCCCTACTCGTGCTCGGTTCATCTCCCTCTTGTCTTTTGTGACACTTTATCTACCTAGAGAGCAGTATATTGAAAATACAGCTCTCGCCACATAGAGCAGCGGCAGTTATTTTACTTATATATAAATATACTCATAATAAAGATATCATATTGATATTTTTTTATATATTTGCTGTGAACATCAAAATATGCTGAGATTTGTTTTGAATTTTGGTCCAAATAGGACTAGATTCTACTGGTTCATACTGAAAAATTAATATTAAAAAATAATACCGTCAAATATGATAAAAAGATGTAGTAGAAAGAGCTAAAACAGGGAAATATAAGTATGACATAATTGTCAAGAACAAATTATTACTAAAAGGAAGATGGTATGGCTAAAGTGAAGTTAGAAGCGCCGACTTGTGTGCACCGAGTATGAAGTCGAGCTAGAGGGCAGTGCACCTACGGGCATGTTAGGATAGTTGGTGGAATAAAGGTCGTTTAACGGATTGGCCGAAGTGGGCAATATGTTAGAGCTGAGAGCACTTGCTTGGTTCGTGTTGTCAAAGCTGCTGATCCAGGGATCGTCCGTGCTCCACTGCGAGTTGGAACCAACCTGGGTGCTCCAGTTGGTGCTGCTGCCGCGTGGCTCGTTCATCACCGCATACTGACGAGCTGAACTCAATAGATCGCCAGAAGGGTCCTTCTCGCTGTATCGCTCACTGCGTCGGGTATCCTCAAAACGACGCTCGCGAGACTCTCTGCGAAAATCTTTGCGATCGTCGCGGTCATGGTTGTGACTGCCGTGATTATGACTGCTGTTGCTGTGTCTTCGGTCACTGTACGAGTCGCCGCTCGAGTCGAACTTGCTTCGCTTAAAGTTGCTGCTAGAACCGTTACGACTCGAATCACGAGAATCGAATCTTGGTGGAGAAAAGGTTAGGTAAAGGGATAGAATGGATGCAAGGGCAGTACCTCGGCGAGTCATTATAGCCACGCGAACTGCCCTCGTGGCGTGATCTCTCCCGGAACAGCTCAGGTGAACGATCGTTATTTCGCTCGAAGGTTCGCTTTGAAGAGGGAAACTCGGGTCGCTTGCGTTGCTCCTCCACGGCTTGGCGACGTCGAGCCAACTCCTCGCGTTCCTTGGCTATCTTCTCGCGTTCCAAGCGAAGAAGATCCAACTTTTCCCGTTCCAGTCGAATCTTTTCCAGTTCCAGTCGTTCCTTCTCGCGTTCAATCTTAATCCTCTCTTGACGCATACGTTCCAACTCCTGGCGTTGACGATATTCGTTGATGGCAACAAAGCGGTCGCGTCTGATCTCCTCCATCGAGCGTACGTTATGGTTGTAATACGATACCCTCCGAATCGGTGAGCGACCTCTCGAACGCGAACGAGATCGATTACGTCCAGATTTGTCCTTTTCTCGATCCTTGGTGACACGAGACGATTTCTCCTTGTTCATTCGCGACTTCTCCTTGTCCTTCTCGCTTGTGCTCTTCTCCTTCTCGCTACTCGGCTTACTCTTCTCCTTGGTATCTTTCTTAGCGTTGGTGCTAGAACTAGAGTTCTTTTCCTTTACATTATCCTTGTTGCTAGTCTTGGAATCGGTAGAGTTATCTTTCGTCTTTGCAGGTGTCTTTGCCTTTTCCTTTCCAACCGAGTCCTTAGACTCAACCTGCTTGGTTTTCGAAGCCGGAGTTGAAGATTTAGTTTCTTTCGACTTGGCAACTTCAGTTTTCTTAGATTTATCTACTGATTCAGTTGTAGTATCATCACTTTTACTAGCTACAGGAGACTGTTGAACGGCTTTAAATGTCTTCAATGGAGAGTTCTGCAGGAACGTAAAACACAAAAATATATAAAGTATTAAATAACAAACCTTCATAAACAGTCCAACGTGACGAGTGACTCACTTGCGACACAGTAATCAGTTTGTCCTTTAGAGTGGTTTTGTTAAGATTTTTAATGCAATTCTTGAGTTGTTGCTCGTTTTCAACTGTAACTAAGCCAAAGCATTGATTGGGAATCTTCGAAAAGCGAACAATCTTGACATCGATCACGGAGCAATGCTGGAGGAATAACTCTTGCAAGTCGGAAGCCTTGGTTTCGTCAGTGATCCCACTAACATAGATCTTACTGTTATTACTGCCCGAAGAGTTTGATGAGGCTTGGGTAAACGATCCAGAATGAAATTCCATCGCGATTTCAGTGTTTAACTTATAATTACCTTCTTTCCCGTTTTCTTTCTCACTCGATTCCTTACTAACACAACTAACAGTTGATTTGTCCTTGCTATTGGGTCCTTTGCTATTTATCGAAGAGTTGCTATTTGTGCTGTAAAGTGATGAAGTAAACCAACAGTTAAATAGCGTCCAACAAATTCGTAGAGTTGAAATTATCCAGATGTCAACTACAGTGCGTCAATCAGTGAGGAACGATGACAAACCTCTTGTTCTTGGACACTTCCTTCTTTTCGGCCACTTTAGAAGAACTCTTCGCTCGAGGAGTTGCCTTGCCGTTCATATTTTTACTATCAACGCTGCTGGAGCTGTTCTTTCTGGTGCCCTTTTTGTTGCTAGCCGACTCACCATCCGATTTGGCTTGTTTGCCTTTGGACTTTTTGTCCACAGTCTGATTCGTTTTAGTTGGCTCGTCACTCGCTAGTCGTCGAAGAAATGGTTGGTTAGCACATGAACAAACACGGTAGGTCAAGGTAAAAAATCGGTCTTCGTCGATGTCAATCTTCTTTCAAGCAGTCGAAACTTACCACACACGAAACGCTCCAATAGGAATAGTTTTAATAATACAATCCAAATATAACAAACAACTAAATCGTGAAAGTGTGGCAACTAACAATTTCTATTCGATTTATAGAATTTTTAGAAAATATGCCAACTTTGCACGTCATTTTAAGCTTTAACCAAGTTTCCTTTACAACCATTTAACGACGACAAATTATTTCAACTACTCACCCTTTTCCTCTTCCTGGGTCTCATCCTAAGTGGAATTAAAGTGCATGAAAAATTAATATCATGTGTAATGTCTACGAGTCAATAAGCGTATACCTCATCATCTTCTTTCAACTCATCGTCTACCATGTAATCGAGAGAAAGAATGTCCGAAGCTTCAAAACTGCTATCATCCATGTTCGGGTAAAGTAAGTGATCAAAAACAAAGAATGGCGTGAAGATTAATGCCCAACAATGCAAAAGGAAAGGATCAATAGAGAACTGTTCTAGACAGCAAATGTTAGAGAGCGATATAAATCAGTGCACACTGCAGTGCTCACTTCTCCTATTTCTACCCAACCGGGTCTTATTATGGAGTTTTGTTAATACAATAATACATGTTATTTTGTTTAGTTATTAGTTTTACGTTTTCTTTATCTTTATTTACCAAATTGCTCCTTAATTGACAATTTAGTTGAATGTGATAACATGTTTTATTATTATATATAAAAAATAAAAATTAAGCATACTTTTAAATTAAATTGTCAACTTAAAAAAGAAGAACTTGCATTCTATATATTGATTGCTTGAACTTTGGTAGGATCACGCGTGCCGTTTAAAAAAAACACAACAAACCAACTGACGAATGAGAATGAATTCAGAGAATGAATTCAATTAACGCAAATCGATTCGACCTCAAAGCATGTCTTGAGTGGATCGAGTTGGGCCAATATGGCTACATTTGTCTTTACTTTTTGTCCCAATTTCACTGCATATCTAGCGAGATCGTTCTCCTACTCCAGAAATCAAAGCCAGACCTTCGATTTGTGACAGTGATTTCGAGTAGTAGTGGTCCCGAGACGATTGCAACTCGAGGTCGTGATCAAACTAACCCAGATGCTGTCATCTATTTTGGCGCTCATTGTCTTTGTACAACCAGATACTCGGTTAAGTTGCCCACCTTGTTTGTATCCCTGGAAAAAGGTAATAGATAATCAAAAATTATGACTTGGCAAGAATTAATGGAATGGAATTTTGTATTTAAATAGATGTTTCGGAATTGTCTTATATCAGCGATTGCTTACAACCTTTTTCCGAAGTTACCGGAAAGATTTTGATTACTACGGATTTCACCAATTGTTCTCTTTTGGTTTCTAATTTCATCAAAGCTTTACCCTTTGAGAAGAGTGCAAACATTGAAGCAGCTAAACTCGTAAATGTTTTTCCTGAAAATTGGCATTTTTTACCTTCAATTCAACCATTGTTTTGTCGGGATACATCTTCTGAAACCTCTCTCTATCCTTTTAAATTCTCACATAATTTATCCGAGTATGAGCTTGTGGTTTTTATTGGGGAATGCAAAACTTTGGAATTTATAATTAATTGTCGCAAAGTTATTATGATTGATTCCATCAGAAGAATTTGTACTGAATTGGATGGAGCCAAGGAGTTTCGTAAACGTGTTTCCCTTATAGAAAAATTTAAATCTCAAGCTTCAAACTTGATCGGAGTTGTTTTCCTTCATTTTAGTCAACCAATCTTGCCCACTATGAATGAAGCAAAAATATTGTTGAAACGAATAAAGAAATTTGCCTACTTTTTGACTTTAAATCAAACTGATTACGAGCTACGTCTTGGAAATTTTGGCCAATTAGAAGGATTTGTCTTAGTTCTTCCTTGCACCTGCAACTACGATATTGCAACCAGTCTGTCTAAGTATCTCTATCCAGTAATTTTTTGGAAGGAATTGCTTATTGTTTCGGGTCAACAAGTGACTTATGGTGGGATCGAGTGGAACAACGAAGTTAGTCTAGAAGAAAATGAAGAGGAAGAAAAGAGCTCACAAGAGGACAACATGCAACT
Source organism: Papilio phestus (assembly GCA_018231625.1). Classification (NCBI taxonomy): domain Eukaryota; kingdom Metazoa; phylum Arthropoda; class Insecta; order Lepidoptera; family Papilionidae; genus Papilio; species Papilio phestus. The sequence continues at coordinate 25,321 of DVQH01000040.1, forward strand.
GGTGCAACGTGATCTTTTCCAAAAGCCTCACACGTGGTATGGCTTAGTAGTCGATCCTGGATCCAATCAGCTAACCGAAGTGAAGCAAGGCCAACAAGGTATTGCCTCGTCTTACATTAACGAACAAGAACTCTTTTGATACCTTATGTTTTAATTTGCTTATTAAATTTTAATACATTGTTATCGATAAGTTATCTTGCCTAATTTTAGACTCAACAAGTTCTTCATTGTTTTTTCAATAGTTTTCTTTTGGGTTTTAGTTTGAAACTTCCTGTAAATCGAGACACTGCATTTAAACTTTTTAATAAAAAAAGTTAGACTCGCTGACCGGCATCGTAGAATTGGGAAATGCATCCTTTGACCCTGTCTTCCTAACCTGATATCTTAGCTCTCGACATGTGCCCAAAAGAGGCGGTGGCTAGTGAAGACAGCTGTCTGAGTTAGCTTAGCGACTAGTAATATATTACTGCTGCTAGCAGTAGACATAGACGGGGGAGGCATGGGTGAGTTGCACTACCCACAGAATATGTTACGTCCACCGCACCTAAGCATCGGTGAGCATCCTAGAGTGAACCCACGGTGAAATTTTCAATCGATCTTTGCCTTGCTCGAATGTCGCACTCTGCTCGAGTTGTATGGAGTAAGACTCGGTGATTGATCGGCAATCGGCATCTGGCGACGTTCATCTCGGTTGACGCAAGGGTGAGCAGTGTGGAGACGCGTCAGTGCGATCACTGATCACTTCTCGAGTGCCACTGCCGCACACTCATTGATTGGCGTGCCTCGCATTTGAGATATCGTGTGGACACACAATTGTCCCCCACAACCCATTCCCATTGACCACCACCCTCTGCAATCTTCTACACATTTACACACAGTGCAGCCCTGCAAGGGTTCAACTACCATCGATCACATCCGTTCGACAAACTGCTCACGCTTTCCTCAACTGCGCCTTCGTCCATTGTCTTCACTGCGTGGCCAATTGACACAAGCTGACATGGCAAAGACATATGATTACTTGTTTAAACTCTTGCTTATCGGCGACTCTGGTGTGGGCAAAACATGCATTCTGTTTCGTTTCTCGGAGGATGCTTTCAATACAACGTTTATCTCTACAATCGGTACTCTTGGTTTAACCGATGTTGGCAAATAATCAATGTTTAATATTATTGCACAATAGGTATTGATTTCAAGATTCGAACCATTGAGTTGGATGGTAAGAAAATTAAGTTGCAAATATGGGATACTGCTGGTCAAGAGCGTTTCCGAACGATCACCACCGCTTACTACCGGGGGGCTATGGGAATCATGCTTGTTTACGACGTGACCAATGAGAAATCCTTTGACAACATCAAGAATTGGATTCGTAATATCGAAGAGCATGCTTCAAGTGATGTAGAAAAGATGATTTTGGGGAACAAGTGCGACATTCAAGACCGACGACAGGTGTCTCGTGAAAGAGGCGAGCAGTTGGCTATTGAGTACAGCATCAAGTTTATGGAGACTAGTGCAAAGTCCAGTGTGAACGTCGAAGAAGCCTTCTTTACGCTTGCGAAAGACATCAAAGCTCGAATGGAGAGAAAATTGGTACTAAGTTTAACTTAACAACTTGTTGTATTAACCATGTTTTATTTACCAGGAGTCTACCAATCAACCTAGAGGAAGTCATCATCTAAGAGCGAACGAGCCTGCCAAAAAGCAATCCAAAATGTGGATCTGCAATTTGCTCTAGATTTCAAACTCCATGTCAACGTTTGTGCCTTTTATTACTTTTCTAAATCTGTTATATTCTTTTCTCAATTATTGGTCAGTTTTTTATTTAAGTTTTTTAAAAAATGTTTTACTACATTGAAGTATATTCAAACACCAATTGAATTACCACAAAACACATTACACAAACACAGACACACACACGAATGATTACTGTTGATGAATGAATAGTATTGTGAGTGAAAGACGCCATTCCATGTCACATGTCGTAACCTATAGGTTCGAAGAGCACAATTCCACTATGGTGACCGCCAAGACCAAAAGGCCCGTCTCAATCGGTGCTCATTCTCTTCTAGGATTCAGACCATTGTTTTCTTTTCTACGTTCTACTGTGGTACTGTTTTATGATCAAAGTTGTTATATTTAATTTTTTTATTAATCAATAAATTGAGTAAGATTTTTATCAAATTCAGCTTCCAAGAATCACGTATTGAAACACAAATTTAAATAACAATTAAATCCATGTGATAGAAAAATGTTTACCTAGTATACACATACTTGTATTAAGAAGGTTAACTGTAAATGTACAAGTCAAACAAGTGAACTCTATTCTACAATATGTAAACTGGAATAGCCCCGAACGGCTTTGGTCCTGGAAATATTTTCTCCATATATATAGAGTTTAAGTCTCGTGTACAGGAGCCAAGTTGCAGACAAGATCGATTCCCTTATAAAGTATATTGCGTAAGAAACCAGGACAACGCTGGTTCTGAATGACGTGGTTTTGAATCGATACGCGTAACCAGTGAAACGCTTGACGATTGTAGGGGTTGCGACGAGAGGTGTAGCGTAATGTCAAAAATTGGTAATACATAAGTGGGGTGAATATACTAGCGAGACCAGCCATGATCGCGAAAATAATTGTCGGCATCAGTGCGATCTCAGTCAGAGCAATTGTATACATTATCTCACGTTGGTATTTTGACAGAACGTTCTGAACTGCATTACGAAATGAGCCTAAAACAAGACCACTCATTTAGAAACAGATTAATTAGAGCCTAAGCAAACACTCACCTGTCATTCCAGCGGAGTTGAGGATACTCAAGATAGCACTGCATGCATGGAGTAAGGAGAAAAGAGTAATTGGTAACAGCACCAGTGTGATCGGAAGATTTGTTATAAAGATTAGTGAAAAGAATAAGTAGTGAGCCGAGTCTTCCAACAGGAGCATTGCAAAGTATTCACGAGTAAAGCGAAATGGAGGAAGTCGTTGATGCAATCGCAGTGCTGATACCGCTGCATTAGCAAGCAAAGCTTTCTGGTACAGGTTTGAAGTAGCAAATGGACTGAATGGTACTAAGTACAATAAAGTAAATATTAGTGTAGCAAGGCGAATGGTCAGCAAAACAGTCTCAATTCGTTTAGTGGTCATGTGCCTAGTGGAATTCATTGAAACCGGTTAGCAAACTCTCCAAGTTTCAATCACATTTGCAAACCTAATCACGGCATTTAGTCCAGTACCAGGTGAAGCTTGAGTTTCATTTGAGTTGGTGTTGCTCGAGTCGGCCATGGTAACAACAATCGGGCAAAAAGATGACTAGTAGTAGTGTGATCACTGATCAGTGTAAAGCTCTCCAAGCAGATCCAGATGAGACAGTCTTAGAGTCTTGATAAACTCGTCAGCACATAAGCAAAATTTTATTGCTATTTCCACAGCACAGCTCGAGCGTTACCGAGGCTACAACCGAGACGCAGCTCATAAAAAGTGTCACGATATCTGTGAAAGCCGCGGAGGAGCCGCATGCGTGTTTTGGTCGGTGGCAAGGCAGGCGCAGAACACAAACTACCGCTTCCTTTCTTTGCTTGCACTACTGCACGTGTGGTCAGTTTTGCCTTGATTCATCGCTCTCAAGATGGTAAATTGATCATTTCTTACGCATCTCTCTTTATAATAACCCTATTTTTTGTGGATCTTTTTAGACGACGGCCGCTTACCGTCCGTTGATTAGCGTGTACAACGAGAAGAACGAGAGCACTGGCACCAGCATTAAGCTGCCAGCTATCTTTCGGGCTCCGATTCGTACCGACATCGTCAACTATGTTCACACTAACATTCGCAAGAATCGTCGCCAACCGTACGGTGTTTCGAGAGAGGCTGGTATGTTTATATTTTGTATATATATATATGCTAGGTTATATTTTTTTCACCAATTATTTTATGATGATAACTATGGTCCGTGTTTATGATATACTGTGATCGAATCTCCATGTGTTTCAATATTTTCTGAGTCTTCATTTGCCATTAAAGAATTAATCAAATTGGTGAAGCTTGCTAATGGTCGGAATGTTTGCAGGTCACCAAACTAGTGCGGAATCCTGGGGCACTGGTCGTGCCGTAGCACGTATTCCTCGTGTGCGTGGTGGTGGCACTCATCGCTCTGGTCAAGGTGCCTTCGGCAACATGTGTCGTGGTGGTCGCATGTTTGGTCCGATTCGTGTCTGGAGACGCTGGCATCGTAAAGTGAATCGCAACCAACGACGATATGCTGTGGTCTCAGCCATTGCTGCATCCGGTGTTCCAGCTATCGTGCAGAGTAAGGGACATGTCATTAACGATGTGCCCGAATTCCCCTTGGTTGTCTCTGACAAGATTCAAGAGTTGACCAAGACTAAGCAGGCGGTTGAGTTTCTCAAGAAGGTCAACGCATGGAAAGACATTGAGCGCGTCTATAAGTCAAAGCATTTCCGTGCTGGTAAGGGCAAGATGCGTAACCGACGTCGCGTTCAGAGATTGGGGCCAGTGGTGGTCTATGGCACCGACAGTGGTCTTACTCGGGCCTTCCGCAACATCCCGGGTGTCGAAATGATGAATGTGGAGAAGCTCAATCTGCTTCGTCTCGCACCTGGTGGACACGTCGGCCGATTTATCATCTGGACCGAGAGCGCTTTCCGCAAGCTTGATGAGATCTACGGCACTTGGAAGGCTGAGTCGAAACAAAAGCGTGACTATACTTTGCCCCAGCCCAAGATGGCTAACACTGATCTGTCGCGTCTGCTTAAGAGCCAAGAAATCCAGAGTGTGTTGCGACCCCGAATGTAAGTTGATGGTTCATATTCGATATTATTTGCCTGCTTGATGACACCACTGGGTTATGAGTTAATGATTACCCTTTTTAAACATATTTATCTGATTGCATGCTTATCTACTAGCAGTTTTAATGTGATTTAAAGAAGCTTAAACAAATATCTATGTCTATTTACAGCACTAAGGTGTTGCGTAGTTCAGTGAAGCGCAACCCTCTGAAGAACCCCGTGGTGATGCGCCGATTGAACCCGTATGCGTTGGTGATGAAGAGCCAGGCTCGGGCCAACAACCAGCGTCGCCAAAAAGCCAAGGAATTGATTCGCCGCCACAAGGCAGGAGAGAAGGTCGATGCTAAGATCCTCCAGAAGGCTACCACTCTTCTCGGTGTGAAACTTCGCAAATACAAGGAATACAAGGCCGAGAGAGCCAAAAAGACTTCCGCGTAAAAATGAATTATGAAATTTTTTTTTAATTTGACAAATAAACATGTATCTTACTTGAATGGCTTTTATTTTTTTCTAGAATCCCAAAAGATTTTGGTTATACTTTTTTACGTTATCTAAAACGACAGTTTTGATTTCACTCATCATTTGACTGCTGTCATTAGCTTTAAGTTTTTCGTTGATTCGGAGTATATCGCGCAAGTTGCCTTCTAGTTTGCTAATCTCTTGATAAAACGGGTCTCGATCCATGCCAAGTCGAATTTCTCTGATTTCACTTTTGATATTCTCATTTTTCAGTCGGAGCTCTTCGATTTCTTGTTTCACTTTGTTGCAGTTGTGTTTAGTTTCTTCCAGTTTGGCTTCAATCTGAGATTTAAGACGTGCCACATCCGAGTAGGATTCGGCACTCTCCTGTAGTTTGGATATTTTTGAGGTTAGATTTTCTTTCTCGTTCTCTGCCCGTTGCCTAATTTGCTGATTCTTGTAAAGCTCAATCTCGAGTTTACGCTTCTGTATGATCAACTCATGGGTCATGTCATAGTTTCTATCAATATCAAAATAATTAATATTAGTAAAATACTCTAATCATTTGTTTAACTGATTACCCATTTGCTTCGTCGGTAATTTGTTTCAGTGCATTAGAGTATTTGAGACAACGAGACAGTTTGTTAGTGATATCGTTGATCTCGTTGTTAACCGATTCAATTTTGCTGAGAAATCCTTCCTTTTCTGCATTATATTTGACCAGAAAGTCATCAAATACTTTCTCTTTCTGCCTTAGATCGGCAAACTTCAAAACTTTGTCTCCGTCCTTGTAAAACTCAGCCTCACTCTGTAGATCGACAAGATGTTTGTTGAGTTGAGCAATTTTCAATTCCAGTGAAGTGATAAAATTGTTATCACGCTTGACCTGTGCCAAAAGATGCCCCCTTTCATTCTCCTCGGAACTATCTACATTGACTAGTTCACTCTTTTGTTTTTCCAAGTGGTGAAACTTGGAAATAGCTTGAAGCAGTTCCATTTTGAGTAGATTACCTTCTTTGATTGTCTTGTTTTCGACTTCACTTTTCTTAGACCGCCAGATAGCAATTTCACTCTCTAGTTGATGGCACTCTTTGCTCAGTTCATTGCTCATCGACTGCATCATGTTGAATTCGGACCGTTGACTCTCGGAGAATTTGTTTTTAACAGCGTTGATCTCCTTTTGTATCTCCTGTTGTTCTTCTTCATATTTTTTGTAAGAAACTGCTAGTTCTCTAAGTTTTGAGTAATCGTGTTCTAACTATAAATTCAGAAAAACTACTAATTACTTTCCTATAATTGAGTTTCCACTTACATTAGCGATGAGTGCTTCGTTATCATGTTTGACTTTGTTGGTATCTTCTTTAATGGCGTCTGCTTGATCTCCAATTCTAGCTCGGTCTAGATACTCATTATGTGTCATCAAGTCGAGGGTAAGTTCGTTCAGCTCTTTAGCCAGTGTTTCGGCCTTCTGTCGATAGACGCCGATACGGGCTTCTTCTTTAGACATAATTTCACATTCTCGCAACAAAGCCATCTTTTCTGCATTGATTTCATTGATCTTGGAGCGCAACAAACCAATGAAATAACTCTTATCTTGAACTTGTCGACGCAAGGCGGTTTTGCCTCGACTTGATTTGGGTGCTATCAAACCAGTGTTGGTCATAGCTCGGCCCGAAGTCAAAGGTCGTCCAGATATTGGCCTTGTCATAGCGCTTTTTACAGTCTCCATTTGTAAAATCTCTTTTGCAAATTGGTGCAGACTACTAGTTCTGGTTTGTTTCTGGTGTCCATAGTGACAGCGAGCCAACCAAATGCTAGTGAGCTATTTCAAACCAGAAGGTCCCGTTATATGTGGAAATGCAACGCGGGTTTTGCTAGTACACAAGTTTGTCAACAAACCCGTGTCAATATGTCATGTTTGGGCAAATTTCGATGTTTTAACACTTATATATCAGACTGAAGTTTCCGTCAATTTATTTTTAAAATGTTGTGACACAATACTCGTGAAAAGGGACTAACAATCCTCAGAATGGCGACTGAGGCTAATTTTAGTCCCTTGGCAAGTCCAGCCACTCCATCTCGACGGATGAACAAAAAGTAAATTATTTTTTATTTAAATAGTATATATAACCATATATAATTGATCATTTAACTGTAAAGGGAAAGATTAAAAATGATATCTCAAATTACAATATTGGATGGCACGATGGATGGAAAAATAAATGTGAGCTTAAAGATTGAAGATTGTTCCATAGTGGATGACAACTCGCTGTCGTTGCTTTCAATGCCTGACGGACCATTCATGTCGTCTGAACCAATTAAGCCTTCTTTCCACTCGTTTGTGATAACCGTCCAAAATGGGCAACGTGCCTACGGAGGTAGCTACATCTTTGGTTTGAAGCAAATAGCACGAAATGAAGAGAACGACGAGCATAAAGTGGTGCACATCAGTCGTGCACTGGTGGCACTCACAATTCGGCCCTTGGTCGACCAGTTGCGCAAACTGCTCGAGTGGTGTGTCAACCAAGGTGGCTGCAATCCTCGATGGCTCAGATGTTTAGCCAACATTCGACTGCCCCAGAAGGGCAAATGCATCGTCATTCATTTACCCAATACCAAAAGTAAGCTCGAGTAAGACTTCATTACTTTCTTACCACTTTCTCTTTAGACCTGCTTAAATCTAAGTGCACCGACGATGAGATGTCAACGATCTGTACTTTGGACACCAGTTTGATCAATTGGAATAACGAAGAAAGTAATAATAGTGTGGCAATATTTCGACCCCCAAATGTGTTTCCTTTGTTTGATTACTCCTTGAGACGGTTACTGACTGAAGTGTTAACTATCGACAACTTGCTTTTGGTGTATACTTGTGTTTTAAACGAACTTCAGATATTGATTGTGAGCCACTCCTACTACAACTTGATGCTGATTTCGGAATGTTTGGTTGCTCTGTTGAACCCCTTCAAATGGCAACACGTCTACGTTCCGATTCTGCCCACCAAACTAGGTCTTCACTATCTTGATGCACCAACTCCGTTTATAATGGGCATTAACTCCAGGCATCGGCAAATAGTCAAAACTAGCAAAGTGGCATGCATTGTTGATTGTGATAACAATAAGATTGAGCTCAATGTGGAAAATGCCAACCTTTTGATTCCTTTTTTTATCGATGACCTGCGAAGAGAGATTCAAGAAGTGATCAACTGTGATCCTCGTTTACAGGCAAGCTTACAGCAAAGTGAAGCTTTGAAGCGTGTGTCCGAGCTGGCACACAAGTACAATGTGATATCAGATAGCTTTACATACATGGACGAAGTCAAATTTAACCAAAGTATTCGCATATTGTTCTTCAAAAAACTCAAACGGCACATACTCAACAAGTATCAGCACTTTATTGTTTGTGTTGGAGACAAAAAGGTAAAGATATTAAATAGAGCATTATATGTTCCATTAGTTATCTTCACATTGTTACAGGACCAAGTGAAGTTCGACACTGTTTCTTACTTGTCTGATCAACCAATTGATTTGAGGCCATTTTTGCAAAATTTTGTCGAAACCCAAATGTTTGCTTCCTTCATTGATGAAGCAGGCAAAACTATATCTCGCAAACAAAAAAACTTCTTCAGTGATGGCAACTTGGCTGATTCTGTCTATGGCTTTGATGAGGAGTATGAGGAAATTGATTTAACTTTGTACTCAAATCAAGTGATCGAGGCTCGATTTGAAAATGCTCAAGCAATCAATCTAGTTGAGTTGGAGGATTTTTCTACACAGGCCAATTTATTAGCAGTAACAATGTCGCCAAGCAAGAGACGTATTCAACCCAACATATCACTAAAAACTCAGTCTAAACTGATACCATCCTCTCCATCGAAGCAAGTTCCAAGCGCGTTGACTTCGCAGACGAATTGGAAAGTTGTTGAAACTCTTCTCAAGGAAGTAAAGGTTAGCAGTAGACTGTGGCATGACACTATTCTTTCTTACCAACTTGTGGTTTACAGGTGAAAACAAAACGTATTCTGTTGGCCAAGATGGGTTCGGATGAAACAGGCAACGCGATCAGTTCTTCGTCGGTGTGCATGTTCGAAGAGAACTCGCTCATCTCGGCTCTGTGTGATTTGATCGAGCGAATCTGGTCACATGCTCGAAGTGAGGACGAAGGCAACTCACAGTGGGAGTCGAGCAAGTGTCCTTTCTGGTCACACCTTGTCGCCTTTCACCAGAGCCAACCCAGAAACGAACAGGTGGAAGAGAAGCATCACTCCACCTCCGATCTTCATCCAACATACGATGATCACACTTACAGCTGGATCTCTCTCAAAAAACGAATTGACTGTAAGCTTGACCGTTTTCTAACTAATTTTGATCTTCTTTAATCACATTATTTTGTCTTTAGCATTGTCCCAACTATCTTTAGACCAAAATGGATTCTCAATCTCTGATAATAAGTCTAACGCGATAAATAAACCAATTCCGTCGTCACTTTGGTACGACTTTAAGTAAGTTCATCTGGTAGATTTGAAGGTTAATTTTAAAAAAATAATTCTAACTGACAGCTCTATATGTAAAATGACTGATATTAAAACCGATGTGGGTAAAAGTCGAGCTTTTATTCGGCTTTCTTTGGAACGCAAGTTATTAAGTAAACATTTACGAAGCTTACTCTACAATCAAGAACTTTTACAGTAAGTTAAATTTTTTATTACCAATTAATCATTACTCGGTTAATAAACACACAGGACTTTGTACAAGCGATATGCTTTTCTGCGAAGTGAAGAAGAACGTGAACAGTTTATAACACATCTCTTGACACTGAATGCTGTCGACCTGTGCTGCTTCACTAACACCTTTACTACCAGCACTATTGGTTTGCATCTTTTACAATATTGCAGCTTTTCACTCATTTTATTTTCAAATATATAGCTTATAGCCTAATCATCTGTTCAACATCTTCATTTTCTGGTTGGATTTACATTGCGGGGTCGCTTGGCAGAATGGACGATTATGTTCATATTGATACCAATCAATATGATTTTATTGTTAGTAAATACATTAGCATTTTTGGTTATTTTTTTCAATTTGACATTTTGTTTTGTGAATTTATCAGTATAAGAATTTTGGCCAAATCTACACCTTGTCGATATCTGTCAACTCTAAACGAAAGACATTTGTGGAGCAGTGTTTCATTCGAAACAATGTCACCAATAGTCTTTATAAGTAAGCTATAAATGTAACCAGATTCATGTTGAGTAATACTTGCCTTGATATAGATTTGACTGTGGTAAATGGCTGGGTCAAAGTGTGGATGATGGTGCACTGGAACGATTGCTCATTGCTGAACCAGTCCATGGCACTATCAAGGAAAACATCAAAAGATGCAGCCACTCGCGCTCTTCCTCGATCGGACGCAACTGGGCACTCAGCTCGGAAAGCTCTCCAAAGGAGGAGAAATACTCAGTGGAAGATTTACAAACTATGCTTGGTGACACCATTAACCATATCATGAAGTATTATTTTAGCGAGAAGATTCGCAATTCAACTCATTCACATCAAAATAACGAACTACAAAAGCCAACCCGATCAGTATGTGGCAAATGCAACTTTCCAATTAAATTATTAACACGAAATTGTATTTTTTACCCCAAGTTAAACCTTAACGTGGTCAAGCCTGCCAATTCATCGACTTTAGGCAAAGTGAACAGAGCCAAAAGCACATCCAACAGTTCAAACTTGGTGACCCTTTTGTTTGGTCACAAAAAATTCCTATGGGTCATCACGCAAGTTTTCTATTATGGATTTAAGAATCGACGTTCATTTCGGAGGAAAACCTTTCTGTGGGACTATTTGCTGCGGATTCAGTGCGAACTGAAGCATTCCTCACAGTCTTACCTCAGCGGCAATGATCGTCAACACGACTTGGTGCAACTCATCGAGCATATCACCAACAAGGCGAGCACATACGGCAAAGATATGAAATTCCAATTATTTATCTTGCTCTCCTTAAGGTAACCAATTCGGTTGTTGATCATTTAAAACTGATTAACTGGCTTCTCTGTTTAAATTTGCAGAAATCACCAACTCTCACCAGGATACTTGAAATTACTCGCACAACAACCATTGGTTCAGCTTCATTATGAAAACGAGTCTTTTCTTCGAGATGCCAATTTATTGCTATTTCTTACTCAAATACTCAAAACTTTCAATGAAATCGAACTAAAATTGGATCCTTGTTTCACAAAGAAATTGTGATCTTGTATTTATTTTTTATCTCACATCAAACGCACGTTAACATCACAATAAATTTTTTTTAAATAAAAACAAGTTGAATTCAATATAAAATCTAAAACATAATAAAAACAAAATAAAAAAATTGAAAAAACTATGGCCCTTAATACATACCGTTATAATTACAAAGCAGTGTTATTTTTTTAACAATAAAAAATCACAACTCAAATATTTCCTCTTGAGACTTTTCCAACTTTCGAAGAGATGATTTCACTTTTCGGTTATTGTTGACCGAAACCCGGGGTAAGTGGTCGTCAAAGATTGACTTTGTTGAGGAGACAAACAGATTTTGTTCTCTAGACCTTTTAGGAGTGCTAAACTTGGTTGAGTTTGCCCGATTAAGCTCAGTCTCGAATGAAGGGTCATCCATTCGTTTGGACAGCTTCTCCACCTGATTCTTGGTTCTCGCAATAGAGCTATCGATTCTGATGAGAAAGTCCGCAACACTTTGGTCGGAGGTATCACTGGGAGAATCACTCAATGATTTACTGTTTGTTTGTAACCGATTCGCTTGGCTTTTGCTTGACTCGCCAAAATGATTATTGGAAGATTCACTTGTGTTGTGATTGCACTCCACTTCGGCCTTCGGGGTCGCCACTAGACTAGATTGAGACGAATGAAGCGAGGAACAACTCGAGTCGAATTGTATGGTTGTCTTGTTTTCTATCGGAATCAAAATCGATAGTCGCGATCTTAAGTGGTTATTGTCGTCCGAAAACAATCGGTTGAACTTTTTAATTGCTTCAATCTATTTTATATATATATTCAAAAATAGTGTGTTAGTGTTCGCTCTGTTAAATATAGCACACTTTTAGCATACCTTGCAGCCATATTTCAAAGATAAACCTTGAAGTGTGTCCGTTGATTCAATATAATGAGTGATGTATCGATAATTTTGAGAGTAGCTGTTACAATTAGTACTTCCATATTTAGTGTGATTCGCGATTGAGTTTTTGAGAAATTCTGTCTCCGAGAGATCATTATGGTCTGTGAAAATGTCGAATGGTGTCATATTGTTGGAAGGATATGTCATAGTGATTTATAATGCTTCGAGCATCGATATCGACGAAGAAAACATTTGCTCACAAATTACTGGACAAATAGTGGTGAAATTTCCATCCGATGAAAGAGGCCAAACAGGCTACATTCGATTAAAGCTTCATTCGTGCAATCGATGATAAGAAAGCCTCCAGAAATAAATGAATAAATACGTAGGTATTTGTAGTGCACAAAAAAAGCAGAGACTTTGATCAATACATCTGGTATGAGTAACAAACGCAACAGACGAAAGTTGTTTCTTGTCCTGGTGAGTGTTGATAAACACTCACATTTGTGTGTCACTATTTCGATCCATTCAGTGCATCTTCGCCTTACCATCTTAATACATAGCAAGTTTGAATTTATTATCTCTTTATAATAATTACCCACGTGACTTATGTTCAAAGGCAAAGTTAAACTTATCAAGAAGTAAAAAGAAATTCTCACATTTGGACTTCAAATTTTCTTAAAAGCAAACACATTTTGTCAACATAGAAAGTTTCCGAGAAAGGTGTGTGGAGTGGAGAGAAGGCAAATTGCATCGTGTGGCCGGTCACAATTCTGATTTCATCACCAGCACAATCGTTTCCGCCGTTTCTGCGGGTTTCTGCAAAAAAGTGTTTTGGCGTGCCTCTTTCATTGCGGATCGCAAATTTTCTCGTAAAGTGTGACACTACTGCTAACCGATGTCCAGTGAAGAAGTGCAATGTGAAGTGAGTGAGGCGGAGAGAAGTGCCGCGTTGGCAGAATGGACACGAGATGACGTTGTCCTGTGGAAAGATCTGAAGATTTCCCGGTCGGACAATGTGCCGGTTGAGGGCGAGAGGAACGTGTTGGTGACGAGTGCTCTGCCTTATGTCAATAACGTGCCTCACCTGGGCAACATCGTGGGCTCGACCCTAAGTGGCGACGTGTTCGCTCGTTACTGTCGCGCTCGAGGTGCTAACGTGCTCTACATTTGCGGAACCGACGAGTATGGTACTGCTACCGAGAACAAGGCTCTCGAGGAAAATCTGACACCTAGAGAGATTTGTGACAAGTACCATGCAATTCATGCCAGTGTTTATCAATGGTTCAACATTGCTTTCGATAAGTTTGGCCGCACGTCCACCGATATACAAAGTGAAATTGTGCAAAACATCTTCACCAAGGTCTATGAAAATGGCTACATATTGGAGGACATAGTTGAACAGTTGTATTGCGAGAAGTGTGACAAGTTTCTCGCTGACCGGTTTGTGGAGGGCATCTGTCCTTTCTGCGCCTACGACGATGCCCGCGGTGACCAGTGTGATAAATGCGGCAAGTTGATCAACACTATCGAGTTGAAGAGTCCTCGCTGTAAAACCTGCAAAGACACTCCTGTTGTCAAAAGCTCTAAGCATTTATTTCTCGATCTTCCCAAAATCCAACCAACTCTAGAAAAATTCATAAGTGACACTTTAAGTAAAGAAAACTCATGGTCTCAAACCGCTAAGGTGATCACTAATTCATGGATTAGAGATGGCTTGAAACCTCGCTGCATTACTCGTGATTTGAAATGGGGAATTCCAGTGCCCCTTGAGGATTTTGTTGGTAAAGTCTTCTACGTTTGGTTTGATGCTCCAATTGGATACATCTCCATCACTGCCAGTCTATGTAAAGATTGGAAACTTTGGTGGCAAAATTCAGATAATGTGGAACTATACAACTTTTTGGGCAAGGACAACGTGACTTTTCACTCTATTATCTTTCCCAGTACTCAATTGGCATCTGGAATTAAATGGACCATGTGCTCACACATTCCTGCAGTCGAGTACTTGAACTATGAAGATACTAAATTCTCAAAAAGCAGAGGAATTGGAGTTTTTGGAGATGCTGCTCGAGAGACTGGAATTCCTGCCGACATCTGGCGATTTTACCTACTCTACATGAGACCTGAAAATCAAGATACTACTTTTAGTTGGAACGATCTGATGAACAAGAACAACTCAGAACTGTTGAATAATCTAGGCAATTTCTTGAATAGATCTCTGGCTTTTTTGGTGAACAACTTCGATGGAACAGTATCTGACATGCAACTTAACTTCAATGATCAGGTTCTCCTTGTCCAAATCAATCGTGAAATTGAATCATATATTGATTTAATGGAAAAAGTCCGGCTCCGAGAAGGCTTAAAGCCTATTTTAAACATCAGTCGACTAGGTAACCAGTACATTCAGTCAGAGAAGCCTTGGGTGTTGGTCAAGAGTGAGGATACTAGGTAAGACAAAGATTCTTTGCGTGAGTTTCACTCATCTTATAATGTTACATTTATGTAGAGTACGAGCTGGCACAGTGGTCAGCTTGGCAGCTAACGTTTCCGCTCTGCTATCGATTCTAATCCAGCCTTACATGCCGGACACAGCAGAACAGTTGCAAGCGCAATTAAACTTCAAGTGCAATCAAATTCCCAGTAATAACAAATTTGTCTGCCTTCTCAAGTCTGGCCATCAGATTGGCAAGGTTAGCTTTTTCACTTGATGTTGCTTCTTGTTGCTCATAACACTTGTTTCTATTTATATAGCCGTATCCATTGTTCAAAAAACTTGACCCGAAGGAGATTGAAGGCTTCCGAAAACAGTTTGGTGGAAAGAACGAGAACAACTCTGAAAAATCGCAAACAGAAAGTCCGAAACTTGATGAATTAATCAAGAGTTTAAGTATTAAGACACTTGATGAGATAAGCCAGTTGATAACCGAGCAGGGTGATAAAGTACGCAAATTGAAATCTTCCAAGGCAGAGAAGAAACTCGTCGACCAAGAAGTCAAAGTATTGCTTGCTCTTAAAAAGTCATATGGAGAAAAACAAAGTAGTTAGGAATTTATTTATATCTCTTAGGTGGCTTTATTTATTTTGTTTGATCTGAACTTAAATAGGCAATTAATTTGTATTTTTAAAAATAATAATAATTATAAGCGGTTTAGATTGATGCGCCGAGCGCACGTCGTCTGTGTGAGGCATTCAGCAGAAGTTGAACTTTTGCATGGGCAAGTCTTGGTGTGGAGCACATGGTCACACCAAGAGAGTTTAGTTGGGTTAATATAGTGAACATGCTTCAACATTAATACAGGCAACACTCAAGAAACGGCCAAAAATGTTCTCTACTTTAGGCAGTACAAAGTAGTCCTTTTTCGAAATGTGGCCAGAGGTAACGCGTGCGCTTGCTCTATGGCGATTTATAATGGAGGTCTTTTCTTGAGCAGAACGATTGTTGAGTGTTGCCTGTATTATGTTTTAATAATAACAAGACTAGACTAGAAGCGAGTTTAAACCTGATTTATCATTACTTGTTAATGTAACATGTATTTAAGGTGTTCATCATATACATCAATCAGTTGGTTGGTAAAGTTGACATTAAGTAAAAGTAACAACAAATTATATGCAAAATGCCACTGGTTCACTAGTGGTTAAAATAATAGTGCGCTAATTTAAATCTATTGGAACCGTTGATGTGTTTTCAGGCTAGCAGCAGAAAAATTTGCTTCGGTGTTAAATTTTAAAGTGACCGTTTCGAAGTTAAAATGATTAACTGCATAGAATTTTCATTTTTTGTTCAAATTAAAATAATACAAAGTCTTGTGACGCTAGATGGCGTTAGATCGCCAATGATGGCACTTTTCACCGCCCTTTTTGGGTGACGTGGTCTAGTGGTAGGAGAGTGAGGCAGATGTCAGCAGATGGCGCCACGGGCGGGAGTGAGCACAGTGAGCGAGCACTGGATGAGTAGCATTGTGTTGTGACGCCATATTGTGTATGGTGTGCGCGCGTGTATGAGAGCGAGAGTGGTGCTGAGTGAGAGTGTGAGCCCACCGAGTGTGTGTGTTGTTGTTAATTGGGCTTGTCCTCACACACCCTCGATGGACCTTATCTCGTCTCTAGGTCCTCGCCGTTCATCTCTTGTCTAGTGTCTAAAGCAACACCAAGTCACGATGGTTTGCGTTTAGGATCAGTGCGCCACGTCATTGGTCGAGCCGACCTGAGTCCCATACGGACTCGTCCACCTTGGTTCGGCGGTTACTGGTGTATGGGCGCACTTTTTTTCTTGTAAAGTGCTTTTCTTTTGTTGTTGTAAATAGACTACCCAAAGATCCCTTATTATAAAAATGTCAAAACTTTCATTTCGGTCCCGGGCCCTGGACCCAACTAGGCCCATGCCTATACTTAGGACCGAGGATGTGCCTGATTTGCCAGATTTTGCTGCCATCAATCGGGCCGTTCCTCAAATGCCTACAGGAATGGAAAAAGAAGAAGAAAGTGTAAGTATATTTTGTATATATAGTGCAGAAAATGGTATGGCAATGTGATTGACAATTCCATTCATTGATAGGAACACCATCTACAAAGGGCAATATCAGCACAACAAGCCTTTGGTCGCGCTGTTGATCATGTTATCCCAACACCTGAAGTATTTCCAGTTGATGACAAAGAATACGACAAGCTATATCCACCAACGTACAAGATACCACGTCCGTTTATCCACATTCAATTGCCATCGTTTGAGCAAGAACAACAACCGGAGTATGATATGGACTCGGAAGATGAAGAATTCCTCAACACTACTATTTCATCAGGAACATCAGCGGCCTTTCGTGAACTCACTCCAAGCAAGTTTGAGTCGATTATTGAGACGTTTGAAAGAAACTCTGGCTCTAAAGTGCTTGAAGAATCTGAAGCAAAGGCTTTAGTGAAAGGAGACGAAAGTATCTGCATTACTCTCTATGACTATTGGCTTGATAGGAAAAGAGCAGTAAACGGACGGTCACTACTACCAGCCGTCAAGACAGAGAGGCGTGATGGAACCTCAGGAAACAACCCATACATTGCCTTCCGCAGACGAACCGAGAAGATGCAAACACGAAAAAATAGAAAGAACGATGAAACATCTTACGAGAAGATGCTCAAGTTGAGGAGGAACTTCATCTCTGCTCTGTATGCGTTGACCCTCATTGCAAATGTTTGGCAATACTTATTTTTACATTTATATATAGTGAGATTCTCGGGCTTATTAGAAAAAGAGAAATTGTGAAAAAGGACATTCTACAAAATGAAATTGATACAATTGAAGCAAGGTAAGATATTCTGTTGTTTTCTTTGTTTTGTTGACTTTTAATTTTTTAAGGTATAAACTTGGCGATTACAAGGGCCATGTCTACAACGATTTGCTAACTAAATTCCATAAAGAGACTTATCAAACTCGTGTTAGACCTGGTCAAATTAAGGTAAACACTTAATGGCTAAGTTTTAGTCGATTTTTACTGAAGCTATTGTTTTTTAATTTAGAACGAAGACACCACCATAAGAAGAAAGAATAGAAAACGACCCAAGAATGAAGTGTCACAAAAGAATATTACTGAAACTGGAGAATTTTTAAGTTCTGAAGAAGAAGTATCCAACGATGTGGTGTATCAGGGCAGCCAAGTGAATGAGCAAGAAGATGACAATCCTGATGGGCAATATGCTTTCAAGCGAAAGCGCGGTTGCAGTTATTATGCTCCACTCAACGACGAGGATGGTTGGTATGGCTGGGGTTCCGAACGAGCTTCTCTTGAGCAGACAGATTCGTGGGAATCAACCACCAAGAGTGGCCGTCCACAAGACACCCGTCACAGGTTTGCCTTGACTTCACTTTCCCGTCCTCCCAACTATTGCATTGGCTTTGCCCGAAGAAGAATTGGCCGAGGTGGAAGGTATTTTTTCCTTGTGATATTCCAATTATCTATTCCAAATTATTAAATATTTCTTTATTAAGGATAATTTTTGATCGAATCAAGATGTCTGATATTAACTCGTTAACTGATGAAAATGAATGGTAAAAATTGAATCAAAAGAACCAACTTATCAACTAATTATCTTTTTTTCTAAATCCAACTCGAACAGGTTACATTTCCGACCTGTATCTCCAGTTGATACTGTCGAATGCCCTGAAACAATTCGATTCAACTCAAGCAATTTCGACGAAGATAAAGAATTACCGAGCAATGATATACTAAAAAGTTTAGATGAAGAAAATTTATTTGAAAGCAAACTTTATAAGTACAATGAAGATGCAGTGTCCAACTTTATTCAAGCTCAAAAGGATAATAAAGATCATTCCAACACTGAAAAGGCACCTATATTATCCAAAGGAGCATCTTCAAGTGGATTAAACGGGTCTTTCATCAAATCGATTGATAACAGTTTGTGCCAGTCAATAATGCTCAGTATCGATGAAACATCAAGTAAAGCTAACTTTGGCATCGATTTGAACAATACTGACATGTTTGATGGCTTAGATAGTTTTGATGATATATTTGATCCGATGGATTATAACTCAGTATCCTTGTGTAACATGCCAAACTCAAACTTGATGCAGTCCAAGATGGATCACTTAGCATCAAGATCGCCAGTTTTCGCAAGCGAAGTCAATGCACGACTGCTCAACAACGGTGCGCCCGAGATGTTGCCCACCACCACCACTAGTGCCTCCTCGATCCACTCGCCACTGGAGAGCAATGCCACCGCCACCTCTAACCCCACACCCAACCCAACTCTAACACCCACCTCCTCCAGTCAAAACCCGACCACCAACATGACCTTCTCTTCTTACTGCAAAATGACACTGAGTAGTCCCAACAGCTCCAGTTTTCACCATACAGATGTTACCTGATTCGATGGCATACTCACCCCACCTACACCTGGCAATGTCTTTTGAACACGATGCATCTCGGCTGCTCGGTAGAAGCGTACCTGTACTATTGTGTTCCTTATTACAAAAAAATTAAATTCTCACTGAACATAACATGCTCTCTTCGGGCTAGCTTCTGTAATATTTGTTGTTGAATTGGTTTATCCAACTGTAATTGATTTTTCTATTATGTACATATATATATTATATAAATAGAATATTTTGTATAATTTTTCCAATTTTGTGATAAATGTAGGATGTGTGAATTTTGATTACATGTTGAAAAATACATATTTAAAATATATGAAAATCATAATTGTTGAGATCGAGTTATGTTGAAACTACTCTGTATAATACCTGTAAAGTGTTTAACACCTGGTTATATTATAAAAAAAGAAAAAACACCTACTAGAATTCATAGTTGACTCGAGACACGGAGATTTCTTCTTCAAACTGGAAAAATGAAGTCGATCCAAAGTTACGCATTCTAATCTTGCGTAGCTCTTCGTTAGTAGACTGTCCAGTTTTCCACTGTTTGATGGTAGATTTGCTTTAAATATTAAATCATTATATTTTAATCAAATTTTTTCAATACAACGTAGAAAAAAATTACCAAATGATGCTCATAGTGATCAATACAAAGATGACAAATGCACACCCAATGCCAATCATGGCGTACATCCAAATAGACGATTCTTCTATTTTAAAACATGAATGCCGTCAATGAAATTAAAATTTATTATGTATCTAAAAATACCTGGATAATACTTGATTAATTGACTTAGTTTTACAGTTGCGTTGTAAGCCATCTTATTGATGTGATGTAGGCAGTAACTCAATTGGTAATAATAGGTAAATGGAAGCAATGGCGAACACAAGGTAAAGCAACTTGACAATAGGTAACTGGATCGATTAAATAAACAACAAAAGAAATGAAAGAGCCCAAGGGAGTGAAGGGGCCCATTAGAACATAGAGTAGTGGGGCCATGGTGCGTCGGGTATATAGAGATCCAGAGGAAGTGGGAGGTGGGTGTACCCGTGGATAGGTCGCTTCGACTAGCCAGCGTTGAGTGAACATTTCAAGTGCACTATTTGCACCCCAATGGCATCATACACTACTCCACTTGTTGCATTGTTCTCGCAGACCAGTTGTCGCACCAGACCTAACTGCCAGTGCTCACTGGTTCTCTCTGGTCCGAGTCCATCATGCCTAAACACGAGGTCCAACTCGATACCTCTCGTCCTTCACATGTGTTAAACAATGAATCTCATAAGTCGAGTCCACCCATCAATGCTACTAGTGTGAACAGTAATGGCAAGTCCAACAACAACACTGCCAGTATTGATGGCACCACTGAACGCTCCAACTTAATAAATGTATAAACAAATATTTTCCAAATTAGTGACAGTTCTTAGTTATTATTTAAAAAAAGATTCTACATTCAAAATATTAAAAAACGATCAGTTTAATTAGAATTATAAACTTTTTTATTTAATTTTTAAACGCAGACAAACAACCAATATGAAGAAGTGGCATTGATTGGATCTGGTGCTTATGGAACAGTTTATAAAGCTAGAGACTTACACAATGAGGGTCAGTTAGTGGCATTGAAAAAAATTCGAGTACCACTGACAGAGACCGGCGTTCCAATCTCTATTTTGCGCGAGATTTCCGTGCTGAAACAACTACAAACCTTTGATCATCCTAACGTTGTGAAGTGAGTAATTGTGTTCCGTTCTGTTTGTCTAATTCCATCTTCAAGACTGTTAGATATTTGTCATGGACGCAACTTTGAACAAGAACGGCATTTCATTCTTTTCCTTGTATTTGAGCATGTCAGTCAAGATTTATCATCTTACATTCAGAATTGTCCTGCACCAGGGTTGAGTCCGGATAAGATCAAAGTATGACAATTGATGAAATATAGCTTTCATTTGATAACTAATTAACGCATATGGAATTGACAGGATTTGATGTTTCAAATTTTGACTGGAGTTGATTTTTTGCACTCAAATCGAATAGTTCATCGTGACTTGAAGCCGGCCAACATCTTGGTGACTAATAAGGGAAAAATCAAGCTTGCAGATTTTGGTCTTGCTCGAATCTATCAGCACACTCAACCAGTAACTGCAGTAGTAGTTACTCTTTGGTATCGAGCACCCGAAGTACTTCTCCAATCGAGCTACGCTAGCCCGGTTGATATTTGGAGTTGTGGATGTATTTTTTCCGAGTTGTATAATCGAAAACCGTTATTTTGTGGTCAATCGGAGAATGATCAGCTGTGCAAAATCTTTGAACTGATTGGTGCTCCACAGCAATCTGAGTGGCCCAGCAATTTATCCCTGCCTTGGAGCAATTTTTCGTATTTTAAGAGACAAAACTTGAAAGCTATTGTTAAGGATATTTGCTCAGACGGAAAAGATTTATTTGAGGTAATCTATACTTGTTCTTTAATATCCTGAACTAAATTATATTTCTTTTCTAGCAAATGTTGGTGTTCAATCCACTTCAGCGTATCAGTGCCAAAAAAGCCTTAAGTCATGATTATTTTAAAGATATGCCAAATTGTTAAACTTTTTTATACAAATTATTTCATATTTTATATACACATATTATGATTTCTATTTTATTTTGAATTTTTAAAATTATTTTGTATTATTATTTTTGTTTTTGCCAATCAGGACACCCAATCTGCCTTATTTTATAAAATAAAAAGTTTTCGTAACTATTCTTCGCAATATTTGTTTGTGTTTATGGGAAATTTACGTTCTCGTCTGTCTGTTGATTGTGTTTGTCAAACGCCTTTTTCTCACTACTCCGGTTTTCAGAGACTTTTTCGCGATGTCTTTGTTAACCGCTAACTGGAATTATCTCGGAGAGGAGTTTTACAAAAAGTTTGAAATATGTCAGATGCTATGGAATGCAACAATATCTCTCGGGGACTACCAAGTGTCGATGGCTCCGTTTGGTGGACCAATTGGTATGCCTAAATGACCACTGATTAATTGTTAAGTGTTGTCTACCAATCCCTGACAGCGCTTATGCCAAAGGAGAACACCACGAAACGGTCAACTGGCACGGTGATATCGATCTATTCGGCAGTGGGGGATCTAGTCTCGAGTTTTGTGGTGCAAGAGACCATCGTCAACTTGGGTTGGTCTCACAAGGAGGAAGTGATTTGTGTTCAATCCAATGGTTTTATTAGTCTCTACGACTTGTTCGGACAACATCAAAATACGCTTACTCTAGATCAGGAAATACGAGATTCGAAAATTATTGACTGTAAAATATTCAAGAATGTATTTCGCACTGGCATCGCCATCTTAACAGGATCATTCAGTTTTTATCTTTACAACAATATCCATGAGTTAAAAATCAGAAGACTGGCGGAAGTACCTTACCTCGTGGCGGTGCCCTTGTGTTGGGATGTGATTGCATATGACAAGGACACGAAGCTAGTGGTATCGCGCGAGAAAGAACTATGCATTCTCAAATCGCAAGATCTTAGTTGCACCATCATCAATCCGTTTCGAGATGAACAGAAAGAAACGGTCACCATGATGAGTGTTTCCTTTGATTACAGCCACATAGCACTTTTCACTGAGACGGGCAAACTTTACCTAGCCAAAACCGCAAATGACATCTCAAGTTACCTCAGTATTTTTGATACCGAAAGCAAAATCAAGCCCAGACAGCTTGCGTGGTGTGGTAATGATGCTGTAGCAGGACACTGGACTAATTTGATCTTTTTTATGGATCTGAACAAGAATTGGCTTAAATATCCAACGTATAGCAATGTATACATGGTGCAAGAAATTGATAGCATTCGTGTGGTCGATGACTACTGTCAAGAGATGATTAAAAAGGTGGAAAGAGTAGTAGCGGACATTTTCAAAATTGGTTCGTGGTCAAGTGGAGCTAATCTTCTTGAAGCGAATCGGTTATATGAGCTGCAAAATCACAAAGTTGACGACTACATTCGCTTAATACAAGAGAAGAATGAGATGGAGATGGCGGTGAAGATGTGTCTTGAAGCAGCTTGCCACGAGTTTAACGTGGCCACTCAGAAGATGTTATTGCGAGCTGCTTCTTTTGGCAAGTGTTTTACTACAAGCATCAATCCAAATAGCCTGATTGAATTATGTCAAAGGCTGCGCATTCTCAACGCCATTCGCCAGGTGAACGTAGGCATCCCTCTCACCTATTGTCAGCTGGAAATGCTTACAATTAATAGTCTTCTCGATCGACTCATCGAGCGGCATCACTTTTTTTTGGCGCTAAGAGTAGCTAACTATCTCAAAATGCCTGCTGAAGAAGGAAGCATCAAAATTTTAACCAGATGGGCTTTTTACAAGATTAGCAAGCAAGATTTGAATGAAGAGCAGATTGCGATGGACATTGCTAACAAATTGCAACAGCAATCTGGCGTTTCTTACGCAGAAATAGCCAATCGTGCCATTGAATATGGACGTAAGAATCTGGCCATTAAGTTGCTTGATTATGAACTTAAGCCGACGGATCAAGTGCCTCTGTTGCTCAAATTGAAAGAGTATCGTAGCGCCTTGCAGCGAGCCATCGAAAGTGGCAACACCAATCTCATCTACATGGTAGTGTTGCGTTTTAAAAAGATTCAGTCTTCCGAGCAGTTCTATCTTGGCCTTCGCGACTATCCCATGGCTTATGCTTTATACCAGAAAGTAAACATTACTTATTTTGGTTGTTTGTTTACAAAGAATGTTTAATTTCTTTTAAAAACTATTTATTTAGTACTGCAAGCAAGACGATCGTGACCAGTTGCGAAATATTTACTTCCAAGAAAACGATCTAATGGCGGAAGGAATCAGCTACTTGGAGCAAACTGTTGACTTAAACTCAAGCGATTCCAACTGGAAGAAGAATAAGATCAGTTTGCTAAGTTCTGCACTGGACACTTTCAAGAAATCACGCACTGAGTTTTTTTCAACTCATACCGACGAATATCTGCGTCTTCTCAAGTATCAACTTAAACTGGAAGAGAAATTTCCTGGAACAAAGTTCTACAATCTGGCTCTTCAGGAAACTCTGAAACTTCTGTTGCAAAACCAAGAACCCAAGTTGTGTGAAGAGATGCGCAAAGAGTTCAAAGTGCCAGAAAAGCGGTACTATCATCTCAAATTGATGACTTGGGCAGAAATGGGTGAGTGGGCCGAGATCGAGAAGTTGGCCAAAGCAAAAAAGTCGCCCATCGGTTACGAGGTGAGATAATGTTCATTAGACCACTAATAGCTTGTCTAACTGGCGCCATTTCTGTCTGACTAGCCGTTTGTCGATATCTGCATTCAACACCATAATCGATACGAAGCACAGAAGTATCTAGCCAAGGTTCGTGAGGACAACAAAATAAAGTATTTTGTCAAAACTGGGTAAGTGATCGGATCTGGCGATATTGCCAGATAATGCTAATGCCCTGCTACTTGCAGCAATCTCGAGGATGCGGCTAAGTTTGCATTCGAGAAAAAAGACCTGGACGCGCTAGAATACATCGAGTCCAAGTGTGGCTCGGCTGGCAATCGCGTCTTTCAAGAGAATCTTCGCTCCATGATCTCTCAGCTTACTAAGTAAACTTGATTAAACTCTCCCGTTTGCCGGTTTAAGAATGAGTTAATTTTGGCTTGTGAAGTATTTGAGTTCGGACAAGCAAATTTGCTGTATATTATATCTATATATATGTATATATAGTCGTCGCTTAGTGTTGGCTCTAATGGTTGACGTTAGCGGCAATGGCATACGCTTTACGAGGCATCCCGGTGTGGTGGTGGGCCCTTTGCAACAATGTTTGTTTCTTGCCCTTGTTACACACTAACTGTCGCAGGCTTGGCAACTCAACCAGACTCATTGCCTTGTTTCTCCTCTCTTCTCGTATTATTAGTGCTGAGATGGCGTCTAGTGCGTGCTTTTGATTACTACATTCTATCTTGTTTGCCTATACCAACTGTCTTTGAAGGCGCGAATCATATCTAGGCAGCGCCAGACAAAGATAAATTGAAACAATCTGATGGACTTGGAAATCGGATCCAATCGACCGACCAATAGAGATGGCTCTAGAGTCTAGACAATGCCATTACTGGCCATTTCTACTCTGCACGAATGCGTGTCATTCTCTCTTGTCTGCTTCTTCATGCCAAAATTCTTAAAAATAACTCGACTATGACTCATTAGCCTACCAGTCAGGAGTGGCGACGTTAGGTTAGTTGGCACTATGCTCTTCACTTTGCGCTGTGCTATTGCGGAATACTCGCTTGCGTACCCAATGACCCCGCAGCATCACTTGTACTTACTTAAGGTCATCAGAAATACCTCATTTTCACTAGTGGTGCCAATGTGGGCACCCTTGACCGAACCGTTAGCAAAACATGTGCAACTCCGCCAGGAGTCTCGATTGAGCTCATCGAGTTGTCTGGTGTCGCATTAGCGAAGATCACACTGTCTGGCTTGGTAATGTAATGTCGCACGCTGCTGGCCTGTCTGGAAGACAAATGCGAGAGGCCAGTGTGCGACACAAACAAAAGCCATTAGCACAGACAAGCGGCAATTTTGTTGCTACCATCGTTCGACGGGATGTTGCTGGTGGTCAGGATTGTCAGTCTCAACAATGACCGGCAGCTTCGGGCTTCCAGTCATCTTCCTGCCCACAGGTCTGACAGGTTTGACCAGGCCCAAACCGAAACGGGCCATTTCAAGAGCTAGGCACGGGTTGTTTTTTCGATTAAGATTTCATCCGATTGTGTGTGGCCAAAGTCTGTGGGAGAAAGCTTTAGAAAAAAGAATGCGACTAGCGACCAAGAGGACAAGCCGACGTCGACCAGAGGTGAGTACTCTTTGCGCCCGCCTGCGACCTCCCGAGAGGCGCTGGGGCAGTCTCGTAGCCAGGACAGGAAGACACGCAGGGAAGGGCGCTACCAGACAGAAGCACACCGCTGCCGAATCAGCAAGCGCCCTCGCAACCACTCCGACTAGGTAACACAACACTAGCACATTTTTATACTGAACACTGCTGAGCACAAGTTGAAGCGTGCTTTGCTTGTTAGTGTTGGGTAGCCAATGGTTATCGAGTACATACAAGTAAATCTAAATAATCATGGCCAAATTCAATATGTAGATATGCAACTCTAAGAATATAAACTCGTTTATATTCTTAGAGTGCTAAATAGTCGGAATTTGAAGAGAGCTGTCAAAGTCAAGCAAGCAGGTGTGTAATTGTTTCGTAATGTTTGAATTATAGTTCAGTTAGACATAATGTCACTTTGAAATGATGTCGAGATTACTAGCAGCAGAAGTTTTCATTGTACAAAAATTTCAAACATAAAATACTCCAGACGATGCTTGTGACTTGTAAAATCAATGATATATGGTGGACCCCAAAAAAGACCTTAAGAATCTGGTGATCGGTGGCAAAACAAATGTTAATTGTAATTAATTAATTACCAGTGATCTAGATTTAAGTTTAGATAATTAACAAATAAAATCCTTGCGTCTTGTTCATATTCTTGTTTTTGTTTGTCTTGTGGAGAATCAAAAAATTGATTCGGCTTCGGTAGAAACGGCCATAAAAGACGCATGCGTTGAGTTGTGCGACCGACCGAGGCTCGACCGACGCCCGCCAGTCGGCCAGACGAGGGGCAGCGATCGCTGGGCAGGGCTGGGCTGGGCTGTCTGGCGATGCCACCCGATCCCTCCGGGTCGGTCTGTCTGTCTGGCTTTGCCAGCAATGGGAGCAATTGAAGGCACTGCAGTGGTGGGGCTCGATCGGCAGACAGACGCACCACTGCCACTTCTGCCATCACTGGCACCTCGTCCCTGTCTCTGTGTCTATCTAGCCGACTCTCGTTGCCTCCCGTCTGGATGCGTGGTGGGCAAAACATCTACATGCCAAGTTTCGTTGTGCTATTAGCATTAACTACACAAGTTATTTATTTTGCGATGTGACAGACCAACTAGATTTTAAAGTTAACAAATTTTAAGAATTACTGTAAAAACTAAAAAACATAATCCAACAATATGCCAAAAAAGCTAAAACCAAGAGCAATAGTAACTGACGGTGTTTTAGAGGGCTAGTGCACACAGCTTATTCGATCGCATGCATCCAATCAGGCAAATGATTTGGTTGCTAGTCATACACAGTGGCTCGATCCAGCTAGCGCATGATCGATCGATCAGCTAAAACTGGTAGCCTACCAGTGCGAGACAGTTGTACTCTCCTAACTCGGACCACGAATTGGGCTCGTTCTTCAATGGAACCAACACAATTACATTCCATTCCTTGTATATGTAGACTTTACAATTTTTTCGACCAAATAGTTTGGAACACATTGAACATTAAGCGAAAAATTACTAGAAATGCAAAGAGAGTCTTATTTTTTAGTTGGTTCGGGTAACTTGGAACATGCCGACACCAAGCAGACACCGAGGGGAAGAAAAAAGACCAGAGGGGGCCGACGTCGCGGCCGTGGGTTAGGGGTGCGAAGTCGATCGCCACTATGCCCAGTTCCGACTCATGCGTTATGCATCCCAATGCATGCCTTTCTATGTGTCACGCATGCGTCTGGACTGATGAGTGCGACATCAGAGTACAAAAAGGCGTTATCACTTTAGAGAGCACGGAATTTGAAAGCCACAACTTCTCTATGAGTTTCAGATTCTGAACTTAGATTCAAGTCATAGCGCTTGGTTCTGGTGCGCTAGTATCTGCCGTCTAGATGTAAGCCTTGAGAGAGTGGATCGGCTGTTAGCCATAATAAGAGAAGGTCTCCACCTCCTTGCACCGCTTGTCAGTGTGTAATGGGTGGGAGAGCGTACTGTCTGCCAGTGTCTGGTCGGTGGCAGAGTCTAGCAGCAGTGAGCTCATAGGTAATTGT
This sequence comes from Papilio phestus, assembly GCA_018231625.1. Taxonomy (NCBI): domain Eukaryota; kingdom Metazoa; phylum Arthropoda; class Insecta; order Lepidoptera; family Papilionidae; genus Papilio; species Papilio phestus. The sequence continues at coordinate 53,487 of DVQH01000040.1, forward strand.
AATCAGTTGGAAGCCGTGAGTGAGTGCAGACTGCACACAGTGCGCGTCTGTGAAATGTGTCTGGGTGTCTGTGGTGGTGCGCGCACTTGATGCAGTCGCGCCACTGCACCAGCCGACAATTAGGCGGCCGTCACTTAGGCCGATACCAAGTAGATGCCTCGTCGCAACCTATGGCATCACGCGACTTTTTTGGAATTATCACTCTTATTTGCTTGTCTCAAGCTCTCTTGGTGCCCTTCGTGCCATTCGATCAATTAGCAGCAATTTAATTTCTCTGGATGCAATCTAATGTGGTATCAACTGAGTCATTGGCCGAAGGTGTCCATCTACTATTTTTTGAATAGTGAATATTTTTCTGTGATCAACCGACTCTAAGTTTTTCCACTTGGTCTTGATCTCCTGTATTTGTCTCATGAAATTCGTGATTCAACTTTCTATTTTTGTTCAACCATCAGATCAGTCTACTTCCAGGTGGAATTAACATTTTTAGTGAACAAGAAAAATTATTCATCTTAGTCTTTCAACTTAACTGATAAAATTGTATGTTGTGCATAACGTAATTGGCTGTAATAACAATAGTAGAACACTTTTTTTTTACACGGACAACTTCTTTTATTTTTCTATAAACATTTTTGAGTTGTTTTTATTTATTGTAGTTATTTTATAAAAAGAATATAAATTTTAGAGTATATAATTATTAATTAATATTTTTTAGTCGATAAGTTAAGCTTCTGCTTATGTTTGAAAACATTTATGTAAATAAATAAAATACTTTTATGGCATATTTTCTAGCTTAACAAAGGGTTTATTTGGCAAATTTACTTTCAATGAAGCTAGTTTTGTCTTTGTACAAACCGAGAACTTTCAAATGCTTAAAATGATAATTTTTCTATATTTTGTTTTTTAATTTAAAACAGAAAATATCAAATTGTTTCCCTATTGGCTAGAAGCAATATAATAATCTATAAACATTAATTGGAATGTCGTCTCCCAACTCAACTGATTATTTCAAAACTCTCAGTTACCTTGGTCTACTAAATCATCGATATTAAACATATATTTTTATAATGTTGATTTTATCATTGTTTTATTTCTTTTTTTACATAATATTTGGTAATGAGTTTTTTTTAATGTCCATATGTTGATCTGAACTCACCGAATTGTATGTTTGATTGCAGGAATAAATGCATTGCAATGTGCCTATTATAAATCGCGACTGTTTACTCATGACTCGCAAGATTCACTCATCGAAAAAGGCGTTGAGACATGCAGAGACGAGGCGAATAGCTTCTGCTTCGCAGTTTGGTCTCATCATCTCGGAGATCCCTTCGATGCTAGTCTCTACCAGCTGATCGGTCGCGGTAAGCTTTTCTTTCAACTTACTCCATTCAACTTTAATTGTTGATTTGCTCCTAGGATGCTGGAATAATACTGGTGATTCATACTGTGACAATTCTCAATGCATTTCGCAAGTACCTCTTGATCGGGCAATAAACAACACTAGCTTTTGCTGCTGCACCGGGAATCTGTGTAATCTTAATCTCACTTTCAATTTGGCAGACTCCTTTGAGTATGACTCAGGTAAATTGTTGTACCATACAAGCAAATATGATATAACTTGTATTTTTTCTAATTTTCAGTGAATAATGTAATTGACGAAGATTATAGTGATTATAAAAATTTTGTTGTTGTTGCAACAGTGTTCTTCTTTATATCTACTGTGATTCTAGCTGTCTGTTGCCGAGCATTTTGTTCGCGTAGTACAATGATTGATAACAGCAAGTCTCTCGACTCACTCCATCTTCTCGAAGCGCAATCGTTGCATTCTCGAGGTGCCCACAAGTTAATGTCGATTTACAATAATCAAAATGATTTAGTTAATTTGACATTTGAACAAATTGTTGGTGAAGGCACCTATGGCACTGTGTGGCGAGGCAGCTTGGAAGAGATGCCTGTGGCGATCAAAGTATTGCCGGAAACCAATAAACGGTTTCTAATGAACGAGGCTCGAATCTACTCGATGCCATTGATGGATCATCCAAATCTACCTCGTTTTTACGGCTACACAGAGAAAATTGGAGAAAATGGCAGCAAAGAGTACTGTCTAGCAATCGAGTACGCGCACTACTCATCTCTACAAAACTATTTACGTGAACACATCTTTGATTGGGCCAAGTTGTGTCAGTTGATTCGCTCTTTGGTTCAAGGACTTGCATACCTTCATAGTGAGATTGGTCAACAAAATCAAGTGAAGCCCAGCATTGCCCACCGGGATCTTTGTTCCAAGAACATTCTTGTCAAGTCTGATGGGACTTGTATGATCTGTGATTTTAAATTTGCCGTTCCTTTTGTGGAAAACTTTTCTCCAGTATTCGAAGACTGTTCTCTGGTTGGGACGGTTCGTTACTTTGCCCCCGAAGTGTTAGACGGAGCCATCAATTTGCGCCATTGTGAATCGTCACTTAAGCAGGCAGATATCTACTCACTGGGACTTGTGCTCTGGGAAATCGCTACTCGGTGTTCTGATCTATATCAAGGAATTGACGTTCCAGTTTTCAAGTTGCCTTTCGAACAGGAAGTCGGCTTGTTGCCAACGTTTGACCAGATGCGTGCTCTGGTTAACCACAATAAGGCTAGACCTCTCTTTCCAGATATTTGGAAAGATTCCAACTGCGCCATACGACTACTTAAGGAAACAATAGTCGAATGTTGGGATCATGAACCAGAAGCCCGTCTAACCGCTCTTTGCGTTGAGAAACGACTCTCCGAATTACCTCTACTTTGGAGAAGGTACAAAAAGGAAATACCGTCTAGTTGTTGTGTAATGTCCATGAAGCAAACTTCTAATGAAAGCACCAGATTCCCACTAAAAGCAGACTTATACGTTGATTTGGTACCAGGCAAATTTTACATTAACAAGTTTGAAAATTCACTTCATTACAAGCACAGTAATTATAATCATCTGCTGCATCACCCGCATCATAGTCACTACTTTTACGCCAACAAATCAAATAGTGAGAGAAAGCACGACCTCAACTCGACAATTGAGAAGAATCACTATGCAGCGACCAAATGGAACCAATCAAAACTGACACTTCCTCTCCAACCACACCAAGCGCGAAATCCTTGCATCGAACGCAATCTTATGCTAGATGGTTCTGATGAATATGAAGCTTTTCTTGAACAAGGAATTAAATTTCAAAATAAGAACTATCATAAATCGAGCAACATCGAAGATTTGAGTTATGAGATGCAACCACAAGAGAACACACAGCTTCACTCCGAAATAGCTGGCGATAGTCGGAGTTTGTTACAACGTTCACCTACCCAACCGATGCCGATTCCATACGTCCAAAATCCTGTTGGATCACACTCTTCATATATTGATTTGCATACTCACTCAGCTAGAGCAAAAGATGTCAACAAGTATCGAAATGGTGCTTCGTCAACTTTTATTAAGTTCAAATTGGTCGAACTTCTGAAACAATTTGATTTGTCACGTTTCAGTGGTATTAATAGAAAAGTGTCCCATGATAATTATAAAAGATGCCTTAAAGTTTCTGATACTAAAGAAACGATTCAAAGTTTGCTTTATTCAAGAAACAAATCTGGCGATGGAAGAGAGTATTCTCCGCACTCAACTGATGTTGCATCACTATCACCAGAGCACTCATCATCACCAGTGATCTCAACCAATTGTGATCTGACCTATTACAGTACAACTAAAGATTATCGGATGCAATCTGTAATGGAGAACAAAGAGAATATTGGTTTGGTATTTGGTGACCAGAAGCGCAAGCTTAATAACCAGATTAATAGTCTGAGTCTTTTACTACCTGACACCGGAAAAACTCAATTGAGCGACAGCTATAGAGATAAGGATGATTACTATGGCCGAGTTATGAAGTGAGTTCTACTATTTATTATCTGGTCACCTTTTTGGCACAACTTTCATTGTAGACATCTACCCCATCAAGTAATGTCACAAGAATCTAAGTCAATTTAGTAGATTTTAACATTTGTTTATTATTATTAATCTTTACTTTATTATTGTTTATTATGGTTTGCAATAAATATTTTTTGGTTACTTTACTGCTGTTAAGTTAAAATTTCAATTTAGGCATTAAACTAAATGTGGCAATGATTGAGTATGAGTTTATAAGTAAAAAAGAAAGTTTTAAGTTTCAAATGTTAATTGTGTGCAAAAATTTTTCTACGAATTTCTAGTTAACAATTCATTTTATTTTAAATCTGTATCTTCTTCACTAAGCCTGAGGTTTGCAAGAACCCACCGTTAAATGGTGGCAAACTCCCGCTTGGAGCAGGGACGGCTACCCAAGTTTGAAAACTGGGCAAGGTTAGCTACAGTTGATAGAGTTGATAGTCAACTTGATACCTCGGTTAACTCGTCGCATACGCCGGGCGAAGTACTCCATGCGCATGCGCACACCGGACCATGCTAGGCTACCCGTATCAGAAGTTATAACCTCTGTTATACGCGTGATCTTTGAGAAGGTGTGGAATGAGGTTAAACAAGAGGAATAATCGATGTGAATGGTAGTGATCACCAATCGAAGTATGCGAGATTAAGTAATGCTAAATTAAGGAAACACTCAAGAAATGTACAAAAATATTCTCTATCAGTACAAAGTTGCTTTTTGAGAAGTAGCCAGAGGTAAAGCTTGTGTCTGCTCTATGGCGATTTATAATGGAGGTCTTTTCTTGAGCAAGCTGATTGTTGAGTGTTACTTGTACAAACATACCTACTAACTTAACATTCATTTTTAGATTAAATTATTGTTTAGTGTTGCATTGTGTTATTTATAAATAATGTTGAAAATTATTTACTTTTAAGTCTCATATTTGTCAGTGCGAGTTGTCGTCAAAACAAAGTAGAAAATGCTCGAAATGATCTCGAAAGAATTGTGTTAGTTTTTATTACTACATCAAGCTGTTAAATTGCGCCAAGAAAATAAATTTTGAAAAAATACACTTTACCGCCATCTATTATGAAAGAATAACACTAACCACAAAATAAAAAACACTAGATGGCAGTTAATTCGTGAAAAATTGCAACTGATTTTTTAATAGGTTTACTCATAATTTTATTTTCCTATTGTTTTCTTCCATAGACTGTGGAGTTCTCTCTGCTTTAGCAAAATTACGAGCCTAAACCCCTAAAAAAATTGCTTCGGGAAAAATACCAAAAAGAGTCCAATTATTTATAAAGTTTTCAAAAATACCCCACTGCAAAGTTGACTATAGATGCATAACTTTCACTGTCGATTAACCAAACCAGCAAAGAGAACCCATCAAGGGTAATCTGTTTCACCGTTTTGAAGACAGGGGTGAACCTTAAATTCTAAGTTAAAATGATTATCAAGTAATAAATAACAACACAAATTATAATAGATATATATAAGAGACAATATAGCACTTGTTTCTGCCGCTTAAGAGAGACTACGTGTAGAATTTTACCAGAAAAACTCAGTTTTTTTAAATTAATGTTTTTGTATTATTAATCTCATACAAATTATGTATAGTACAGTGTGAGCCATTCTCTTCAGAGTCTTCAGAGGTGAAGACTCTGAGCCCCCTAGCGGTGGGCCCCGTAGACTAGGAGGTTACCGTTATTTTGCAATTTTAGGCGTATTTTTTACTTCCTTGTTTGCCAAGAGAATTTTGTAAACTTGCAAGCTAAAATTTTACTCATTTTAAGATAAATATTTATTTATTATATATTTATTGAGTTTTAATTAGCTAGAATTACAACAAAGCTTTAATCAAACAACTTCTGTAAAGGCACCATAATGGCACCATGGCACCAGTGACAATCAAACAATGGGTATTGATGATCAACATCATAGATTGCAATTGCGTTAGCTGGATCATACATTTAAGTATAATAAAAATTGTTTTAAAAAGGCAAAAGACAGAACAAAACAATACAAATGTACAAGTTGTGTAATTGTGTGTCTGTATATGAGAGTTTGGTCGTTTGGCACTATGGAAGATTTCACATAATGAATCAAAAATACCGAAAAAATGAGTAAACAGGTTTCAACCAACTTAAGTTGAGCCGATGCTCGTTGCCAAACAGGGGCGTTAGTATGACAGGCGAGTATCTCAGGTACATTCATCAGGCAAAAGTTCTGGATCTGGACTTTAGCAATTAGTGAGAATTGATTGGTGGGGTAGGATTGCATGTATCCCAGCATAGGTTGTGTGCTTTGAGTATAAAATGAGTTTGAGTAAGGTGTGTATTGCGACCAATGTACAAGCACAAGTCGAGTGGAAGAATGAATCGAATGAATGTGCCTACAATGAATGAATGCGATTAGGTCGAGGAGACTAGTTCTACACTCAAATAGAACGGATGACAATGAGAGTGGGGCACCAGTGCGTTGGAAGCCTTGGCACAGTGCACTTGTGCTCAACCACACTGTTCACCGCTCTCTCACTGCCCATGGCTCGTATTTTTATGTTGTATTAAAATATAATCAACTTTGGCATTATAGTGTATAATAGTAAAATAGTAAATCAGTGATTCTAAAAATACATCATTGCAAAGAAATAACAAGTGCAATATAGAATATTAGAGTATAATATAATAAGAATAGTGTTTGGTATGTTACAAGTATAAAACAGTATAACTGTGTAAATAGGAGTAAAGAACAGAAATTAGATTATTGAGAGTAGATGACAACCGGTGGAATTGGTTCACAGGACAGTTTGTGACTTAGAGTGATGAGTTGAACAAGTCTGCAGTAGCTTCTTCATTCACGATACGGCTTGCAGTACGAGTATCGATGATTCATGTGCTGACTGTACGAGCCGGAGTGAGAAAATCTTTTGAGGCATTTTTTACATTGAAAAGGCTATAATTTCCAAAGTTTGAGTTAGTGAAATTCCAAGTTGTAAGATGTTTCTTACCTTCTCGCCGCTATGCAAACGTTTGTGCTCAGTGAGGTGATGCTTATGTTTAAAAGCTTTACTACACACATCGCACTTATGTGGCCGTTGACCTGAAATGAACAATGAGAGTACGTTATTAGTGATATTATTAACCGTTTGTTAGGTTAATTCTTACCAGAATGTTCATACTTGTGACGAGCCAAAGAACTTTGTTTGCTGAAAGTCTTATCACATTGATCACAAGTAAAGAGACCTTCTCCATGGTCTGGGGAACTCTGGCTACTGAGCAGTCCATTGGACAGTTTCAAATCCTTGCTTGGCGAAGAACGAGGATTTTTAGATTTACTTTCAAAATCACTTTTCAGAATGTTATTGTTTGAATCGTTAGAGTTGTTTAGATCAATATCAGGGTAGATGCGCTTTCGTCCACGACCAGATCTAGGCAAGCTTTCGCAATTCTTGAGTTGCAAGGCCATCTCTTCTACAAGTTTGCCATTATTGAGCAAGACGTTGCGCAAGTTGGCTCCATCAAAATCATGCTGTTGTTGCAGCAGTGCCAATGAGATGTTGGGGTGGATGGCTTCGCTGAGGTCTTCGTGACTGGCTCGACTTGACTTTTGGCTAAGATTTAATACTTCGGATTCAAGTGAATCATCGGCATCAGCATCAGATAGTGATTTGTACTTAAATGATAAATCTAAAGGCTCGTCATGGGTCGATGGAACCGAGTCAGAGTTATCAAACAAGTGATTAGTAAACAATTTGGATTGTATTGGTGCATCAGACTTGGGGAAAATTGATTGTGGGAGAGTGAGAAGTGGCTTTTGTGAATTCAGGTACAGGGGTGAGGCAAGAGTAGTCTCCTCGTTTTTGCTCAGTGCCAGGCGTGACGGTGAAAGTGATGAGGTTGGTGACGAGTAGGAAACATTGTTGAACGGGGTGTGTGAACCAAACTGGGACACCACTGGTGCTAAGGGATTGGGCTTGAAGGTGGGAATGGACAGTGCTGGTGGCACTAGTGTGTGGCATGGCCCGGAATGTGGCGACTGCGACAATAGTGGTCCAGAGCCGCCGGTTGCTGGTGCAGCCAGGCCTTGCTTCTCCGACTGAGGGTAATTCAGACCAGACTGGCCCAAAGTGCCAAGACTAGAGGCGTTGTTCGGTGGGTCAGTCATGCTCTGAATCGGGCGACCCAAACGTCTATCTCGCGCTCTACATAAAGTGCAGGGCAGTAACACGCATTATTAGCAAGACATACACTGTTTCGCATCTAGGTGCGCAAGTGACTAAGTGACTAGGATAGGATTAACATGCGGGCTAGGAAACATGCATCACACGCACAGACACCGGACAGTGTGCGGTACTTACCTCATATTCTGGAACCACACTTGCACCACTCGAGGAGCGTAACCCACCTGCTCGGCAAGCCGATGAATCTCCTGTTTCTTGGGCCGAGGGTTGATTGCGTACTGAGCACGTAATACGCGCAGTGTCTCCTCACTAAGCACCGAACGAACCCGCACTTTCTTTCCGTCCGATATGAGCATTTCATCATCCATCGAAGACGAATCTCGCTGCGATTCTTCGTCGCTTTCCAGTTTCACCTGCAATTCGCCACTTGCTTTACCAATTCCGTTTGTTTCGCTGCCTTTGGTCTCTAGTGGTCCGTGGCCATTCTTGACCAAGTTCTCAACTTTCCGTGCTTCAGTGTTGGTTCGGCTCTCTTCGATCTTTTCATTCGAGTCAAAGTGAGCCATCTTAGCAAGATTCAGGAAAGAATTGGGGTCATTTTGTAGTGTGCAAAGCAATTGTTGAGCAGGATTGATCTCATCTGGAAATTTAGAGGCAGCTTGTGCTGCCATAATCATCTGTACAAACTTGCGCATCGGGTTATCTGGATTGTCAACTATTCCCTTTTTGAGATGTTTCTCAAGTTCTTCACTGTTAGCTAGTCCGTTCGGTAGAGGAAGAGACTGCAAAGGGAAGCTTTTGTTGAACCCTTTGAAGTCCATTGGAAGTCCTATAAGATAACTGAGCAAATCAGAAGCAGCAAAATTTTGAAATAAAAATGGATTGAATAAGTTCTGTGGAAAGCCGTTGGCCGAAAAGTAGGCGTTTGCATCAGAAAACGAGCCAAAGGGTATATTCTTCTGAGATTCAAGAGCGTTAGTGAAGAAGGTAAGGTGTTTCTCTGGGTCAAATGGGGCGTTGCCGAGACCGAGGATGCCGTTAGGCAAAGGATTGCCGTTCGTCTGACCGCCACGACCAGAGCGAGGAGCGCGAATTTGGTCAGACTTTCGTACCTGGAGAGTTCGATTGTAGAACAATTACCCATACAGTTCGATTGAGCTAGGTTGCCTTACCTTTAAGTTAACAATCAAGCACTTTTTGCTTGTCATATGAGAAGAGTATGAACCAGAGTGAGAAAATCGTTTGCCACAGTTACTACACTCGAAAGGCTTTTCACCGCTGTGTATACGTATATGCTCCTTCAGGTGGTGCTAATCAGCCAATAAAGA
>DVQH01000041.1:0-62821 GCA_018231625.1 Papilio phestus
ATTGGTTTACAAGCCTTTCTCCCACACTGTGTAAAGCAGTTGGGTACTCACTGTATGTGGTATTGCAGGTTTGCCAATACGAAACGATAACCACGCGGAACAAATTGCACTGGTTGCCTTGGAAATGATTCATTTTTGCTCACATTTCAAGATTGAGCATATGCCAAGTGTGCCACTGCAAATTCGAGTTGGAATACACACAGGTATTGGCAATGCCACTATGGTAGCAATACCTGTAGTATAAATTATAAATTAATCATTGGGCCTCACATTCAATTAGGTGGCGTTGCGAGTGGAGTGGTGGGCACTACCAATCCACGCTATTGTTTGTTTGGAGACTCGGTCAACATCGCTTCTCGTCTTGAATCAACGTAATGTCAGACATCATGCCACTCATTCACCCTACTCACCTTGCCTAACTATTTAAACTAAGTTTGAATAATTTAGAGGGCAATGTGTCTTGTTTTGCACCTAACTTATCGTTATGTTTAACCATTTCGCAGAGGTTTGCCCAATACGATTCATGTGAGTCAAGCTACTGAAAAGTGTTTGCGCGCCAATCCGGATTTCATTCTCAAATATCGCGGCGAAATTTTTTTGCGTGGCCGAGGCCAATACCCGACATACTGGTTGTTGGGTAAAAAAAATTTTTATGATCTATTGCCTATTCCAAGTCCAACTGTGTAAGTGATTTTGTAGTTAATTTATCAAAACTATGTTGTTGCAAGCGTAGTGTAGCTAAGTTATTGTAACTACTCTGATAAAGGAACGTGCACTCACTATTCTTCAAAATTAAATTAATGTAATTATTATAAATATATTTTAGAATTGAATAATAATACTTTGTACTCGAAATAAATATTTACTTGGATTAAACTAGATTAATTGTAGTCTCAAATTTTGAGTTAGTATTTTTACATAGTAGTACACACCGGAAGAATTAACTAGCTTATATAATAGCACTCGGTAAACCCTAAAGAATTATTGAATTGTACTACCGTAGGTACAAAAGTTTATTCATGCTAATTAATCTTTTTAAACTTATTCTACGACTAGGCACAATAATCATGATAATCACGGAATTAACGACACCATTTTCAAGTCGATTGGTTTACATATGCAGCAGATATAATGATTGTCATTTTGTAATTATATATTAACAAGTTTATTACATAAAATTATTTTAATAAAAACGTACAATGATTAAAATTCATAATGAAAATAAAATAACGTATAAAACTTAACTTAACTAAAGCTTAACTTTTACAAGTCAGTAGAAATTTGATTGTTCGGGGGTTCACTAGCAACAGTTTCCTCAATGATACTCTCTCGTCTGGGACTGTTGATGAAAGATCCTTGCAGATCTCGCAACTGGGCTCGATTGAACTCCACATCGGTTGTTAGTCTCATTTCGTGAGCAATGCGAGCCATTTCTTTCAAATTGTTGGCCATACTCTTGCCAGTCATGCGCACCATGCTGGCAAAGAGACCTTGTTCATTTTGCAGCAAAGTGTACGGCTCGTCAAACTCGATTATCCGTCCGGCGTCGAGTACAAGCACTCGATCAGAGTCCATAATGGTGTGGAGGCGATGTGCTATTGTGAGTACGGTGCAGTGGGAAAATTTGTCCCGAATCGCATCTTGGATAAACAAGTCGGTCCTATTAATAAAATAATCGCAAAGGTTAATAGTAATGTGATGGTCAATGCTAAAGTATTGCTATATATTACTTATGATCCACATTGGCGGTGGCTTCGTCAAGCACCAAAATACGATTTTGTTTCAGAATTGCACGAGCTAAGCAGAAGAGTTGTCTTTGACCAACACTGAGGTTGCCGCCACCCTCGGCGATGGCCGAGTCAAGCCCACCGGCTAATTCCATTACCACATTCTTGAGTTGCACTTCCTCTAGTACTTGCCATAGCCTTTGGTCATCATGTTGATTGAACGGATCAATATTTCGTCTGACGGGTCCAGCAAAAATGACTGGATCTTGGGGAATAATTGAAAGCTTTTCGCGAAGATTCGTCAACGAGATACTTGAAGTATCAATGTCATCAATTTGAATAGTGCCCGAGGGAGGTAGCATTCGGAAAAGTGTTGATATCATCGACGACTTGCCGGCACCCGTTCGACCCACAATGCCGATCTTTTCACGAGGCTTTATCTCAAAAGTTAAATTCTTGAGTACTGGAGTTGCTCCTTCTACATAAGCAAGACTGACGTCATTAAATTTAATAGTGCCCTTCGATGGCCATTCTTTCGGTGGTCTTTTATCTTCGGGCAACTCGAGATTCTTCTCACTTTCAATGTGACTAAACTCGTCGATGCGCTCCACTGAAGTCATTTGGCTTTCCAACTCGGCAGACTGTCTCACTCCCCACTGGAACATACCACTAAGAGTGATGGCGTACGAAACAGCAAGACCAATCTCACTAGGAGTTTTCGAGTCGTAGTTGATCGACAGTGCCAACGTGACTGCAAACAAATAGATCACACAGAGCCAGTCAAGAACAATGCCAAACCAACGAGCGGCAGAAATAAATAAAAACCACGAAGCGGTGTGACAGTCTTGGTACTCGTCAAACTTTTTCTCAAATGTTTGCTGCACACCAAATGCTCGAACAGTGGAGAGTCCGTAAAGAGAGTTAGCCAAATGCGAGAAGACAGGACTTCGTGTGATTCCCTCGAGTCGTTTGATGCTTCGTGCGCTAGTAATATAGTATTTTCGAACCCAATAAAAAATAAAAATCAACAAAATAGTTGGAATTACAATCCAGTAGTCAACGATAGAAACCAAAATCAATATGCCAATAAGTTGAACAAAAATTTCGACGGCATCAAAGGCAGTAGGTGGTAGTTGATCATCTACAATACCCATATCTCGAGAGCTTCGGTTGAGAAGTACACCAATTGGATTACTGTCAAAGAATGTAATTGGGGCACGGATAAGACATTCAAAGAGACGATTGTGTAAGTTAATTGAACTTCGCATGCAAATTGTGAAAAAAGTGGTTGTGCGAACCAGTGATAGAATGAACAGCGAACCCACTAAGATGCTGAATATCATGATGCATTGATTGCGAGAGAGATCCTTCAAAAGATTAGGGTTACCGCCCTCTTGATCAGTCCAGAGTGAAAGAAAGTAATCACTTCCATTGAAAAGCACTTGAGTGGCTATGTTGCTTGAGATCAGAAGGGTAAGCATAAAAAAACCAGCACCAAGTCGAACGTAAATCCAGAAAACGCGAGCTTTGACAGAACCAGTGGTTTGCATCTCACCGGTAGCCTGTTGCAAGGCTTCACCTGTGATAAAGTTGGTGAGCTCGTCTCCACCAAGTGACGAGTTGAGTGAAACTTGAGAAGAGTGCAATTGCTGTCCAGAAGTGTGCAACGACTCGTGACTAGTTCGCAACGAGGCTTGTGATTCAGCTTCTTGAACTTGCTTTGCCTGCTGTTGCTTATTCTCATCTTCAGCAATCTTAACAAAGTCAATTCCCATGTTCATAAGATCCGAATATGAACCATAACCCTGAGTTTTGCCGTCCTTCAACACCAAAATTTTTGTAGCTTGGCGAATAAACTGCAGTTGATGAGTGACTAAGATGACCGTCTTGCTCTTCAAGTATCCACGAATACATTTTTCAAAAATATGCTTAGACACCGCGGCATCAACAGCACTAAAACAATTTGTCACAATTAAGCATATGTACAAATAGGTAGAGCTTACCTCAAAGGATCGTCTAGTAAGTAAACATCGGCATCTGCGTAAAGGGCACGTGCAAGATTAATGCGAGCTTTCTGTCCTCCACTCAGCGAAACGCCACGGTCACCAACAATAGTCTGATCCCCTGTGACATCACAATAATTACAACTGTCAACAGTATAAATTGACTTACCAAATGGAAACAGTTCCAAATCCTTTTCCAAGGCGCAAACGTGCAACACTTTTTTGTACTTTTCTTCGTTAAAAGCACTGCCAAAAAGCACATTATCACGAACAGTTCCGGCATAATTCCATGCTTGTTGACTGCAAATAGAAATGTTTATTCACCAAGGCAATCAAACCTACCTAACAAACCTAGCGTAAGAAACTTTTCCTCTGACTTTAACTTCTCCTTTGTAAACCGGAATTTCCGATAGAATGCTCATCAAAACTGAACTTTTACCAGAACCCACAGAACCTATTGCAAAGTTGAAAGGTATTATTTAGAATTACATACCAAGTTCCTCAACTTACCAATGATAACAATAAGCTCGCTGGGAGTTACACTAAAGTTCAAGTTATTCAAGGTTGGCTCTTGTTCCATGGAGTTCCACGAGGCAACCATATTGGTTAGCCACACACCACAGTCCTGAGGCTTGGCAGGTAGGGACACTTTGTTGATGTGGTTTGATTCAAGCTCTTTTTCTTCCAACAGCAAAAAGTGCTACATCAAAATATTAAAACGCATATTCCTTTCCTTATTAATCACATACCTCAAGACGTGAAATGGAGATTAAAGCTTCAGAACCTTGTGAAATGCCATATGGAAAGAACAATGTCAAGCAGGTTCGAAAGTTGCCGAACAAGGCAATAGCGACAAACACGTGTTGAGGACTAAATGTGTTGCCTTGGAGAATAAAGACGATAAAGCAGACAAAAATGATCACTTTGGATGAGACAAAGAAGAGTGCCATATTGACACCACGCAAGAGTGCAGTGCGCTTGATGACCGATACTTCACGACGACGAGCCAACTCGACCAACTTAGCAAAAGGTTTCTCCCAGGTGTACATCTTGATGACACGCATTGCCGGTATCAGTTCGTTCATTAGTCGAATGCGCTCATCAGTCAAGATGGCAGTACGAGCCCGCAAATTAGAGAACAGTGTGCCCATGTACATTTGGAAAGGCAGGTAAACTACCAAGACAGAGCAACCAACAAAGACAGACCAGCCAAAGTCGTAGAAGTAGAGGTAAAGTATGGCAATAATTGCTTGTAGCGGAGCAGTAAAGATAAATGGCACAAAGATGAAAGCATAGTCGAAGCGATTGACGTCGTTGGAAAGCAAGTTGACCATTTGACCCACCGTGGTTTGGCCTAATGCCTTGTGACTCAGTCGAAGTGCTTTGCGATAGATCAAGTTGCAGCAAGCTATTCGTAGCTGCATCCCTTTGCGGGTCATCTTGAAAAAGTAAGGATGGTAGAGAAAGACGTATAATATGCCAAGCAGGACAACTACCCCGCCTGATATGTAGAAATAATGCAGTTGTTCAATTTGTTTATTTGTTTGATATTCTTGCAGAAACATAATCATCAAACCCATTACAATAGGTTGTAAGTTTCGAAGTATGGCTTCCTGTCATAGCAAAAGATCCATTATTCTTCGAATTATCAGAAAATGCTTACCGATAGAATTGATAAAGCGCCGGACATAAAGTACCAAAAACCAAATGCTCGAATAATAGCTCGTAGAAGGCTGGGTTTCCTATTCTTCCTATTTTTTAACTCATTGTTCCATTCACTAAAATTCAAATTTAAAATAATTATTTTTAAAAATTGAATTTTAAAAAATTAAAATAAAGCCCAAAAAAATTATATGGATGGGCATAACCAAAAAATGCTCTCTAAAGTTAAGCAAAACAAAGCAGTTGTCAATCGAGAAAAGTGACTGTATATTATTATTAAAATATAATCAAATGTCAACTGTGATGTTGATCGAATAGATATCAAAACAGATGACGTAATTACTCGTTTGCTCAATCACTCATTGAACCTCAACTCATAAACATTGAGCATAAGCATCCGGTAACGGCAAAATTAGTATTGCCAAAACCCATTGGTAAGTTTCCGGTTTTCAATCAATTTTTAACCGAAACTAATGAGCAGTCAATTTAAATCAATTTTTTACTGATTGCCACCTGTTCAATACTACACCTGCGACTTTATTTTAAAGAAAAAAGTAGCACCAGGAAACAATTGAACAAACAAACGAGAGAAATTAAATAAAACTATAATTTGCCTTATGGGAACAAGTGAAAATAACCACAATGAGAAACAAGATGAGTATCCTTTGGGTTGGCGATGTCCACTGATTCTGCTTAGCCGAAAGTGTCAACTAATATAGACTAGAAAAGATGATCATCCTGGCAATTACCGCCAGTGGGAAATTAAAAAAATAAGAACCTACATAGATAACAAGCTGCTCCATGTGGAGTGATATTATCATCCAGGGATGAGCCAGTTGCAGTGACGGTGACTCGCAGCAGTGGCGCCATTGTTCCCAAAATAAATGACCAGCAAGCAGTAATTGTCTTAGTCGCCATTCAAGCGCTCAACAAATGCATCACAGATTAAGTTTGTTACTTTAGCAATCTCAAAGTGTCAGCATTTGAAATTGATTTTATAAATAGATAACGTTTGAAATGGGTAGTTCACCATAATAATCTGACAAGCAAGAAAAGTGAAAGCACTTACTCTTGTAGTCGAGTTCCCAGACGCTCCGATGAGTCTACCTTAGG
The DNA here is from genome assembly GCA_018231625.1 of Papilio phestus. Lineage (NCBI taxonomy): Eukaryota > Metazoa > Arthropoda > Insecta > Lepidoptera > Papilionidae > Papilio > Papilio phestus. The sequence continues at coordinate 6,506 of DVQH01000041.1, forward strand.
ATTTTTCCACAAATCACTCACTTCTAAATCCTTCTTGTATCCGGTATTGAAAAGAGGTATGATCCACCTGTAAAGAGATTTAAATTACCATCATGTGGCTAACTATGACCCGAGTTGTTACCAAAAGAAGTTGCGGTTGATGATGCCTGCATTGTCATAGGGGTTGGGCTTGGTCACAAGCTTGCAGTATTCCATATTGGCTGTCAGCTCAATTTGTCTACTCCCGTGGTGAACGGTGCAAATCAATCGGCGAGTGTCGAGATGAGTAGTGAATGATGCGGCAAAGTGGCCAATGGAAATATGAATGTGTATGGCGCAACACCGACCACGTTGTTGCCAGTGTCAACAGACTCCAAGTGAAAGCAACCCTACCAAGAGAGAGAGAGAGAGAGAGAACGAAGCTCGCTCAAACGAGGCGAGATGAGCTATATAGCCCGTGATAGCCTGTGACAAGCTTGCACATCCACTCGACCCGCGCTGACAAGGTGCCGACACTGCACTGCGCACCAGAGGGCGACACCACCGGTGCTCCTCAACTTGAAGTGACAAACCGCCAAGACCAAGGCGCCACTCAGGACTAATTGACCTTTACTCGATCAATCACACTGTAGTAGAAAAAGCAACACCAAGATACAAGCAGGTATGGTTAAAAGGAATTTAGAAGAATCTAGAGGAATTTAGTAACTGGTGGCCAAGTTAGGTGAGTCTAAAAGGATAGAGCAGGAACTTGCAGGGTCTTATATACAGAGCATCTGTGTATCTAACGATGAGTCCCATCTGTCCAGTTGCCGAGGGTAACGGGTGATGCTCGCCACCTCGCTAGACAATTCAGACAAGTTTTATTAGTTTATTGCGATTGCAAACAACTCTCTGCTGTCTAATGATAATAACAAGTCTTGCTTCCTACTTAATGAAAAGCTTAAACTCACAAATCTCTTGTTCACATGTGTATTTGTGGAAAAATCTCAAATGTATAAAAACTAAACGGTTGCGAACAAAACACTTGTTAACTAGAAAGGTGAGAACTATCAAAACCATTGTGACCTGCGGCTCAGAAACAAGATGAACTGCCGACTAGCAAAACTAATCCAAATGAACTTTGCGCTTGGGCGAGACTTTATTGCTTTATGATGAACACCCCTCAGTGAGCGATTGAGTGCATCAGCGCATTCGACGGGTTGTTGCAGATAATCTGCCATCGGTGATGCGCGGTGATGTTCTATTGGGCTGAGCGCATTTATGGATGGCTTCCCAAGATAGATGACTTCACACGAGAAAGCACAAAGAGTTTTCCTCGTCCTAACCAACTCGCCTGGCGACAGTGTGATTCCGGAGTGGCGACGCGCCACTGGCCCACTGCAGACATGTCTGCTGATCGTCTGTCCCACTGACGTGCGGCTAATTAGTGCCCCATCTCGCACCATTACTCATTATCACCTCATTCTGGTACTTTGCCGCCGTCACGCTGTACCTTTCTGTCAGGATAACCTCGTTGCACTTAGACCGAACATGCACGTGGGCTTTTGAAGTCAGGGTCGGTATGACCATAACAGGGCCGACACACACACACACACCCAAACATGCTTATAAACATATGAAACATAGCCATATATCCATAGCATCAATTCACAATTTTACCCTTATCTTTTTCCCAAACACAAGTTTTTAACAAAAATTAACACTAATAAAAATAGTAGAACTATGTGTATGTCCTATGTGTATATTCTCTCCTCAATGATGGAAATATATAAAATCAATGCTTAACTTACCGAGAATACCTGTTAAAAAAGTTACTGGGTGATCATGTGGGAAGAACTATTTGGGAAAAAAAGATCATCGATGAAAGTCACAAGTCACGAAAGTGGCGCGACTATGGTGAGTAGAGACACCTGAGCATATATGCATTGATGTGCACGATTTGTGGACGAGCCAAAACTGCCAATGGCCACAAATGACGCAGAGAACTCGAAAAGTCGCTGTTGCACATTTGACAGTGCCGAAATGCAAACAAACCACAGCATTGGTGGCGCACATTAAACATATTTTCGAATGAAACAAGCAATGGAAAAATAATGATGGCTCGACCCGAAAGTGAACAAGACTTCACCACACGTCCACGCGGTAGGATCAACATAAACAGTTCAACTAGCTCTCCTGATACTGTGCTCATCTATTTGTCAAGCAAACTTGACAAATATGGATGGTCAGATAGAAGCAGGTCCAGGGTCGGGTGTGAAGATGAGCCAATAGAGCCAGTGATCGATCACTTATCACCATATTGAGGATGCAAAGTTCACTTTGTTTCTTCTTGCATTGCTTTATCAACGATTGATTTGCTAATTATTAACAATGTATGTATATGTGTAGTATTGGTATAGATTGATGACAGAGTAACCCTTAAAAGTTTATACTCTTAAAGAAAGTGTGCTAAATTGGCATTGCCAATAGTCGACAAAAATCCAACTGCTGCTATTAAAAACATACGTTTTCATTCTGAACTAATAAAAACGATTTCAAACAAAAATAAAGCTTTTTCATAGGAAAAATAAATAAAATTATAATCAATTACTGAAGGGTCAAGGTGTGAAGTGGTTTTGGTTCAAGTGGCACTACAGATCTATGACAGCTGCAGCAAGGAAAAAAGGAGAGAGAGAGAGAGAGAGGGCAGACGGGAGGCACGTGCTTAGTCGGTATGACCACCAGAGCCGCAGTGGACAAACACATCCTGTGAGCTACCACCCGACACACTCAATAATTCATCGATTTTGGGCATGTGATTGCTTTGCTAATTGAAAAAACGACATCAAATTTGCATTAATAGCTCACTTTGAAGGCATTGGTGGACAAAGAAGCCTCACTTGGAATGGCGTTCAATAATTGATTGACCGGGCCAACATGTCAACTTGACAAGCTGCCAAAATAGCTCGTGTCAACACTGAATACTAGTGCTCTTGAATTTCTCCAAAATGACTATCGGTTGCACCGTGGCACCCTCTCTCACATTATCACCAATAATACTATCAATTATTGATCAACATGCTATTAAGTCAATTTAGACAGTTTAAAAATTTACAAGTATATTCGATCCAATCGTATCGCCAAACAATTGATGACAAAGATGCACTGTGTGTAGTTATAGGAAACCCAGAGAAGCGTCAACACAAGAGAATTCAGTAAGGACCAACCAATGGTCGAGAGAGTGCAACAAAGAACCATGAGCCGATTGGCTCTCGTTGCTTTCCTATATATCGTTGGAATCACTTAGACCTCAGATCAAAGATCTAGAATGACTTAGTTTTGAATCACTGGAGCCAAAGAGACCAGTAAGAGCCGAGATTGCGTGAGCTGAGCACAACTTACCAACTCAACATGGGACGAACATTGCCGGTGCCAGTGTTGTGCCAGGTCTGTGGTGACAAGTCGTACGGGTAGGCAATCCAACCTACACGATGCTCACTCTTCACCTCTCTCACTTTGATGGATTCACTCGTTACAGAAAACATTACGGCGTTTACTGTTGCGATGGATGTAGCTGTTTCTTCAAGCGGAGTATTCGCAAAAGCGTGCAATACCGATGCATATGTGAGTAGTAGAGCCAGTTATGTTGTGTTTGAATGACCTCTGTCCTGTCGGGTTGGCGCTGGCCACGGCAGCATCGCACAACAACTGCGCGATCGACAAGACTCGTCGTAATTGGTGTCCCGCGTGTCGCTTGCAGAAGTGCTTCGTAGTCCGCATGAATCCGTACGGTGAGTGTGCCTTTGCTTGTCTTGCTTCTCCCTTGCTTCAATTTTCTACCGCCTCCGATCGTTTCGCTACGGTTACCGTCACTCAGTGCTCACTGGCATCGCGTAACTATCGCGTGAATTCACCTGCCACTTAGGATACCTGTTACCAAAACCACTTTGTTCACACACACACACATCGACAAGCCAAGTCACATCATTACCAAAAGTTTTGACTATAAATATTCACATTCCATCTGAAGACACGGGGATCATTTTGTGGGCATGATAATGATAGACCAATGCCAATGACAAAATTGCTTTCATTTTGTTCAAAACTGTCGATAACTCTAACAAAATCTGATTTTTTTATTGAATGAGGTCATTGAATCTCGAATAAGAAGCATGCGTATTTCAGAGTTGTAAATAATTGGTTTACACAAGTTACCTGAGTACGTGTCTGTTACATCCGGCCCTGTGCTAGATGGCATTTTAATTATTTGAATAGCAAGAGATGTTCCATCAAAGCACTCTTTTGTTCTCTCTCTTTCTCTCCTCAACATTATTCAAATTATAAAACTAAATTTAAACCAGAGATGAATATTCACTCGAAACCCGTAGATTAAGCCAGCTATCTAATTAGAGAACGTTTGTTTAAGTTTTTAACTGTATACATGTATTTTAAATGTATATGTTATGTTAAACAAAGACTTTTACTGTCAATCAATTTCGAATGAATAGAATTAATCTAGATTTAAACTTGGAGTATGAATTCATAATTGAAATGCTCTGAATTAGTCACAAAAATAAGTTTTAATCAGCATTAACTATCTTTTATTTGGAGACGATCGCCACTTGTTGCAGGGAAAAAAGTAAAAAGCTTTAACTTAGAGGAGAAAGTCCTGCTATGTGAGTTAACTCATTTATAGAGGGTAATTGACTTATTTAATTGTGACTTATGAGTCATAAGTTATGACTACTAGACTAAACGGTTTCATACGATTTAATGCTTGACCAAATGTATAGTACAGAATTTGACGGTACCATATACATTAAAGACAACATGATTTGACAACTATATCTCCTCTAATTAACGCACTTTGTTGTAGCTGTGCAAGAGGAGAGAGGACCTCGCAAAAAGAAGCGTCAATTATTGCTCAGTGGCACTAGTGGCGACGAAGTGGCTAGCAAGATGTCCCAATCAACGCGCAATCACCCGTCAGCAGCTAAGCCAAAGCGGCAATGGAACCAGTGTATCACGTTTCCTCCCGCTTTATTACTCCCACCCTCGACCAGACCCACAATTTCTCAGGAATACTTGAGCAGTGGTGCATTTAAACCACCCTCAGTTGGCGCATTATCTCACTTTTCGAGCAATCTCCCTCGGCCACATCCCAAACCGATTAGCCAATGGCCAGAGTTGCAGCTCTCTGCAAACCAGAGGGAAACGTCTCATGAAACACCTCTGCATTCGATCGCCTCTGCCGTGTCACATGTAGACTGCGTTGGTCAAGTGAATGCCATGATGCGATTGCTGTTGAGTGCAACGTCGAGCAGTGGTGAAGGCAGTGGGACAAGGGGGCAAAGCACTTGTAGTGGAACTTTGTCACTGGACATGTCATCCACCAATTTGCCGGTAGCATCGCACCGCACCGAGTCTGCTAAAGTGGTGCGTTCACCGTGGAGAAAGGAGAGCGATCAGAGCTTCACACAGTGGCCGATGCCTGGTGCTATCGCACAGTCACTAAGCACCTCATCACTTTCTTCCGTGTTATCTGCATATGAACTCGAGCCCACTGACCGGGCAATGTCCAGGATTAAACCCAGAGTTGAGGGCTTGGGGAGTTTAGCTTTGGATGGGCAATCAACAAATGACATGTTGAATGGCTCAATGGCAAGATCTTTCACGGGCCGTGTGAATGGCCAACTTTCAAGTCATTACTACCATTACTATTATCTCCTGTTTCATTACTTTTATCAGCAGCAACAATTGATCTTGAAGCATCAATAGCTATAAATACTTATGACCCGACTATTTTTTACACCACGCGTGTAAATTCAATTTGTTGAACATGAGCAATCACATTTTATTGATTCACATCAACCTCTACAAACCATTGCATTAAGCACAATGAGAACTAGGCAAGTGGAATGATGGAGTTGAGTTTTTATCTCTAACTCACAATCTATCAGCATTCATCTTAATATCGTCATAATTTAATTAAATTTAAGTGACATTGCGAGGACACTGTTCTCATCTAGGCGAGAGTATTTTTAGGTGAGAGCATCTATAGCTTCTAATTAAAGGGCACTTGTTCTATTTGAAACATTTAGATATGAAGACAATTGTGTGAAGCGAGGGGACAGTGAAGTCGCACAAACCAGTGGCCACTGAAGTGGTCTAGTGCTGTGTGAGGTGAAGTAAATCGGTTTAACTGGCTAGCCATTGTCCGTGATCAGTCTGATCATGGTGCCCCTCTCGCGGTTTGCCTTCTTGGTGAACCGAAGTGGCGCGCTTGTGAGTTCACCTAAGTCCTTGGACGTGCAGTGGGTGCCCAAAATAAGAAGCAACAATTATGTAATAATGAGAAGCCGACGCGAATCGGTGGAAGACTCCGCTGCTCTGTGGGGGTGCTATTTTTAGAGGGATGACCACTGCGGAGACACCTAATTGGTGAGATGACATTAGTCGCGGAGATCAACAATGGGTCATCATTAATATCTAACGCCACACACTCGCCGACACATCACACAACCTACTAACCACTATAGCACTCACTGTCACTCACACCATCCTAACTCAATTCTGGTTAGTCATCTTCAATTTTAGAATTCACTAATCTTACATCGACACATTTCTCATATATTTACTTCGCATTATGTTTATTGCCAATCAGTGGTGCATCAAGTTTTAACTGTTTTATTTTTCACCATACAATGTAGCTTTCATAATGCGAAAATCGAAATTTGTTTTACTTTACCATGTAAATTCAAAATGTAAAACTTGAAGTAACACTACATTGATGTTATCTTTGTATTTTTTATTGTAAAAAATATATATTGTGGCTGAGAGCAACAACGTCTGGCTCCAACTATGAAGCTACCTAAATCATAAATAGTCTACTTTTGGTGTTTTGCTTCATTCAATTAAAGTGTTATAAGCGATCTGTAACAATATAATATAAGTAAAAAACATTTGTAATAGTTTTTAATATGAAAATTAATGCAATTTTTTTAAGAATGCTAAGTGCCGTTTATCAAAATGAGACTGCAATTGCTCAGTACGTGTCAGTACCACTTGGCAAGCTGGTCATTATATGTGATTCACATGATGATTCATGCCACTTGGCGGAGACAGGGCAAGAGTTTCGATTGATTGGCGGCAAACCAGGAACTGCCACATTTGCACCCGAGGTGACAAATGTGATTTGGAGATGAGTCTGAGGACATCCGTTTGTCCGCCTTTCACTTTCTCATTCGGCATTTCAGTAGAATTTTGTATTTTTCTTTTTCTTGCGTGCGTTGCGAAATATGTATTAAGAGTTTTCATTTTCTAGTTTTACAGAATGTACTCGACTAGTGATCATCTGTTTCTATGTCTCGGTGTGTGTGTCGTCTCTTTGTTTTAATAATAGACCTTATTGTTGTATGCAGGGAAAGGCTTGGAATAGCAGCGATGATTACCTGCGTGCAGCTTCAGTAACAATTAGAAAGGAGGCATGGAAAGTTGATAAAATATAAGACAGTTTAAGAGAGGGAGAGTGAGTGAAGATGAGTAAAGGGGAGAGATTGGGATGAATGGAACGAAAACAAGTGGCACCGCATCACACCGCGTGCGTGCTGGTGAGAGTCTCGCATCCATCATCAACGCATCACTTCGTACCATTGTTTTGCTCGATTACTAACTGTTCTCATTTTCTCCACACCGCCACAGCTCGTTTGTGGCTGCTATTGAACCATTATGCTTTTCGGTAGCCAGTGAGCCCGAGTCAGTGTAAACGGCATCGCCTGCAATGACGGCACTGGCGATTAGAATTTGCGATGTGCCACAGTGGCCAGTGAAGACGAGGATTCGCGAGGAGAGTCGACTTTCGCCCGAGCCAGCTCGCACAACTGCCCGCTTCACTGGAGAGTAGAGCCAACAAACTTTATCTTTATATTTCTTACCTTCTCAAATGACAATGGTTGGACATCGCTAGTCGGTATATAAGAAGGCAGAGAAAGAGAGAGTATCGTGTTGGAGTGTATAGTGATTTAAATACTCTTACTAGCCTCAGCTTTCTTTGACCCAAGATGATCGACTTGAGTTGTCAGTGAGCATTCGACTTGTGAGTTCACTGTGGAATCAACAACAACACTCACTGCAGATCGCTGTTTGTCGTTGGTGACCTAATCGACAGATTCTACCATGATGAGGTGCCACTGTGGGCAGTGGTTTCCAGTGATAAGCAGTGCAGTAGGGGTATGTTTGCTGGTGGTGGTAGCTGGCACTCGGTTAGTGCACTCGATGTCGATAGCATCGGCCGGAACCGCATCACCGGCTTTACACCTGTCTTCCAGTGCCACTCAAGCGTACCAGCCTCTCATCAACCTAGTGTATGGTGACAACCAATCAGAGCCACTTGCAGTGAATCACCCATCGACCAACGGCGGCTGGACTCCGTTGTTCTCGGGTCGTGGTGCTACCCAAGTGAGTTCCGTTTACACAGCAATCAATCCCGTGGCACTTGCTTCGGCTCAGTCACCTCAAGTGGTGCATGTCTTTCCGGTCAGTTCACACAGTTCACAAGATGTAGAGCCACAGTCAAGCACCAACGGCAACACTTCAGCGTATCTCACTTCCGAGTCAATTTCGCTCAACAGCTATCAGAAGCCGCAAAGCACTTACATGATACAGCCAACCAAGTACCACCAAGCATTTATTTCAAACAACAACAAAAGTTCCAAGAGTGTGAATAAGTCTTCAACACGAAAATTGAATAAGAGCAACAAGATAATTAACTCCGAGGTAATGCCGATTCCAATGATCAAGCCACATAGACACGGCGCCACCCTTGGTTTTAATTTACCTGACCAAGGTTTGACTCTTTACCTAGATATAAATGAACTTGCAACAAAACCAATGGCGCAAAACATTGGCTTGAAGGTAGTGTCGCATAAGAATGATGCATTAGTGGGTGCATCCAATACCGAGTTGCCTCCCAATAGGTCTAATGCCACGGTCCAGAGTCAAACCTTAGTTAAATCGAGCACAATTACTCGCAAACGAATTAAAAAATCAGGAAAAAGACAAGAAAGCTCGGGAACGAGTAAATCTTCAAGCAAGTTGAAAGTAGACCCAAAAATTACTGTACAAGAGAAGATTTCTAAGTCAGCTACTAAGTCAAAAAAGATTAGTAGCACAAATAGTGGCTCATTGATGTCTCCAGTTCAAGCCAACAAAGCCCGAGGAAGTGTTCAGTCCTCTGCGAGCAGTGCAGCGCTGGCCAACCGAACTGACATACCGCCCAGTGCTTCTCGTATTCCTGCAACTTATGCTACTCAAGTAGATGTACCCGAGGACAACAGTGAAAGCTTAAAAAACTTTATTCAGCAAAAGAAAGAAACCACTATTGAAGCAACAGAAAGAGAAGAGTTTGATACAAGCTCTTTACCAAACAATCAAGGAAATGAGATTGACAAAGCTACAACATTTGACGAAGAGGAGGCTGGCGTTGAAGGCGAAGATGAGTCTAATGTAAACAATTCCGAGATAGATGACTTGGAATCGTTACCTGACGTAGATGCAGGTGATGAGGAGGAAGAAGATGAGTCAGAAGTTGAGGATAGTGATGAGCGTCAATTAGGCACCACAACAACAGCACCCATTTCTGATGGCGAGTCAGCAGCACTAATGGCGGGCACCGAACCACCACAGTGGTCAAACACTGCTGTGGAGTGGACAACAGACAATCGAACCGCTTCTTTACAGGAAAAGAATATGGTGAGAAAGCAAGAGTTGGTAGATAATCGATTAGTAGCCACAATGCAAACTCTACTGGAGAAAAGTGCCAAGCTGATTGATCTCTCAGCAGACACATGCACAGCCAGAAGTCAGCGGTGTCAGAGGAGCGTGACCAATCCATGCCAGACCAACATGCATTCCATCACCAACCAGACCTCTACCACGGTCCGCGAGGTAGCTCACCAGCTCGAAGCCAACCTGATTCTCAACGAAGTAACCGGAATCTTTGAGAGCGAACTACAAGACATAATGGATTTTAGTACTTCAGGATATACTTTTATTTTACCATCAAATGAAGCCGTTCGTCGACTACCACCCAATCTATTGAAACAGTGGAAACAAAACGCTGAAAGTTTTACTTTTGACGCTTATTTGATAGAAGGTAGTCACACGTTGGAAGAGTTGGCACACTCCAAGACAGTATTGACTCGCAACAAAATGCGACTGCACATCAACCAACCAAATAATGAGACTTACACAATCAACGGACAGCGAGTGGTGCAGGCAAATCAACGCGCACCCAACGGAGGTCTCATCCACGTGATCAATGGTCTTCTCTACCCCAGCTCGGACAAAGACATCATCGACACACTCAAGTCATGCGGACGCCTCGATGGATTTGTCACTCTTGCTGAGGGAACTGGCTTTGCTGATTCTCTTAAAAAAGGTGAGAGTTGCACTAACTATAAAAATATTAACTAATCGCATTATTTATTAGATGGACCCTTCACTGTATTTGTGCCAAGCAATGACGCCTTACAAAAAGTACCTGACAACGACCTTGAACTTATCCGGCGGAATATGACTGCTTTGAAAGGTGCACAGTAGTTTCAGTATGATTTGTTTAATTTAAATCGAGTCGTTTTGTCACGCAGAGTTTTTAATGTATCACGTCGCACAAGGCGCTTTCTTTAGCCAAGATCTGGTTGATGGTCAATTTCTGCCTTCCATCCTAGAGGGTCAGTACCTCCAGGCTGGAGTTCGCGTTGATGGCTGCTCTCGTAAGTTAACTTACTTGGTTTGACTTGGACATTCAAATCACATTATCCTTGGCAGGTCGCCTCGTGGAAGTGAACGTGTCCCCACTATATCGAGCCGATATTCCCGCCTCCAACGGAGTGATTCACGTAGTAGACTGGATTCTCAAGCCAGATGATCGAGACTGGTGCAACGGAGTGATTCTACCACGCCGTCGATAGTCCTTGCAGATATCTGCTTGTCTATTGGCTACCTGTATAGTTTTTCCTTTCAGTCCGCGTGCACTAACTGCACCGCAACACTGCCAGTCATTTTCCTTACTGGATTTAAAATCATCATTATTATTATTTGTACAATTTCAGATATATCTATTAATAATAAAAATTATTATTACTTAATGTTACCGTTAAATCCAACTTGTTGATTGCAAATCTACTTCATTAATTATGAGGCAAAATGACCATGCACTAGTATCGAACGAGTACGAGTATATCGAATGAATTTCATTAGTAGGCAAATAGTACAATGTATGCAAAGCGTCACTAGATGTCGGTTGAAGCGGAACAGCTGTGAGCAGTAGCTATATAGCGCAATGCGGAGCAGTGGATGTGTAGTGGTTTAGTGGTGTGAGCCTTTTCACCTTGTCTCTGCTGGCCCTCGACGCATCACGTCCCGAGCCCAGTTCCAGTGCTCGCTCCCACACCTGCTTGGCATCACAGCCCAATTGCCTTGTCACTTCATCTACACCGGTTGACTGTCTGGAATCAGGTTAGCACACTTCTTGCAATTATACCAGATCATTTCTGCGTGCATTCTATCAATTTGACCTTCACACAATTGACACATTCTTCTTGATTGATTCGATTTCCAGCATCGTCTGCTTTGTCGATTGATTTGTCAAAAATCTAAGCGCACTTCAAGTACAATGGCGGCAACAAACGTGCTTTCCAGTAAACTTTCGATTGACAAGTTGGATTTGAAAGAGAAGCGAGTTCTCATGCGGTAAGTTTCTATTTGAATCATTGATATCAATGTTAGGTGTTGTGGAATTTCATATAGTGTGGACTTTAACGTGCCGATGAAAGATGGAAAGATTACCAACAACCAACGTATTGTTGCAGCTTTACCTACCATTCGGTACGCGCTTGAGAATGGCGCCAAATCGGTTGTCTTGATGAGTCACCTTGGTCGACCAGACGGTTCTCGCATCGCCAAGTACTCACTGCGACCAGTTGCCGAAGAGGTTAGCCGTTTGCTTAACAAAAATGTCACTTTCCTGAGCGATTGCGTTGGCATTGAGATTGAGAGCTCTTGTGCAAATCCAACTCCCGGCACTGTGATTTTGCTGGAAAATCTGCGTTTCCACGTAGAAGAAGAGGGTAAAGGTGTCAATTCGGAGACTAATGAGAAGATCAAAGCCGACCCGGCAGACGTCGAGGCGTTTCGCGCTTCATTGACCCGACTGGGTGATGTTTACGTCAACGATGCTTTTGGAACGGCACACCGCGCACATTCGTCCATTTCTGGTATCGCTTTGCCACAACGTGCGTGTGGATTTTTGATGAAAAAAGAGTTAGATTATTTCTCGAAAGTTTTGTATTCACCCGACCGACCGCTTCTTGCTATCTTGGGCGGTGCTAAAGTGAAAGACAAAATTCAGTTGATCGAGAATTTGCTTGACAAAGTCAACGAAATGATTATTGTTGGCGGTATGGCTTTCACATTCTTGAAGAAGCTTGGCAAGATGACTAGCATTGGTAATTCGCTGTACGACGAGGAAGGCGCTGGTATTGTAGACAAATTGATGGAGAAAGCAAAGAAAAATGGTGTGCAATTTCACTTGCCGGTGGACTTTGTCACGGGAGACAAGTTTGCAGAGACCGCTGCCGTTGGTCAAGCTACCCTCGAATCAGGCATTCCAGATGGCTGGATGGGACTTGACTGCGGACCAGCTTCAGTTGAGCTCTTTGCAGGACCCATTTCCCGAGCCAAAACTATTGTGTGGAACGGGTAATATGAAGCAACAACCTTGTTTAATTGGCCCATCTTTACCTTGATCTTTGTTTTCTAGCCCGGTTGGTGTTTTTGAATTTGACAACTTTTCCAAGGGAACCAAAACGGTGATGGATGCCGTAGTGGCAGCCACCGAAAGAGGTGTTACCACCATCATTGGTGGTGGGGACACGGCTACCTGCTGTGCTAAGTGGGGTACAGAGGACAAGGTGAGCCATGTGAGCACCGGTGGCGGCGCTAGTCTCGAACTACTCGAAGGCAAACTTCTTCCTGGAATCTCAGCTTTATCCGAGGTCTAAATTCGCCAAGCCCAGTCATATTTTTATTAGGAGTCAACTATATGCAAATTAGTTTTTAATGATTGTAATAAATGTCAACACTTATAAGTGAACAAATTTTTGCTCTTATTAATCTAGATTAGTCACTCTTGTAACTTGGCATTGGATAATTGTTTTTGTAGATCTGCAAGTGTGCTTCCAGCGATTTTTCTTGTTCTTTTAAAAAGGTATGCTTTTGATCTAAGATATCATTGAACATTTCCTTAATTGGAGGTTTGGGGAGTTTCTCGGCTTTCATGAAAGCTCGCATGACCTCGCGCTTAGCTTCGTCTTTCCACGCTTTCTCCTTGTCTTCACTCCACCACTGTTGGCGTTCCATATACTTGCGTAGTCTTGAAATGGGATGGTCCTTCTGGTCCCAATTTCGAACTTCGTCGACACTCCGGTAAGCGCTATCCAATAACAATTATAAGATGATTTATTAAAATTTACTAGAGAAATACCTTGAGTCATCGCTAGTTGAGTGATGGCCTATGCGATATGTCATTGCTTCAATAACCACTGGTCGCGATTCTTCTAGACAGATGTTGCGTCCAGCCAAGGTAGCATTGTACACAGCCAGCACATCATTACCATCCACTCGGATTGATGGGATACCAAATGCGGGACCGCGACAAGCTAAATCGAGAGTTAGAACTGGTTAAGGATTGCCAAGAAGCTCAAGTAGTCAGTACCGATTCCATCTCCGCGATATTGCTCGTGGGTAGGAGTCGAAATGGCGTATCCGTTATTGCGACTAGATGGACCGGAAAAAGAATCAGTGTTGTCACGAATTGCATCGCTCAGACACAAGTTACCAGAAAAAGATGATTGGGGCAGAGAGAGTGGCAGCAAAGTTAAGTGCTGCATGAGCATCTCCTTCTGAAGCAGCACCTTCGCCGAAATAGCAAATGACAACACGATTCTTATTCTCGCGTTTTAGTGCGTAGGCGGCTCCCACTGCTTGAGGCATCTGGGTAGCCAATGGGGACGATATGGACACGAAGCACAGCTCGTGCGAACCATAGTGCACCGGCATCGAGCGTCCCTTGCTCAAGTCATCACAGTTGCCGTAGCACTGGGCCATAAACTTTTCTAGTGGAAAGCCTCGCCACATTAACACGCCTAACAAAGAAATGGAACAGTATACTCAAATAAGTATAATTATACTTATAAGTCAATAAATGACAAGTATCGCTCCTTACCTGCTTCACGGTACTGTCCAAAGACGAGGTCAGTGTTAGAAATGGCAGCTGCCGAGCCAAAGTGCGTGCCTTCTTCACCGTAATTGGTCATGTAGAAAGAAATTCTACCTTGTCTCTGAGACTCGTAAAGAACACGATCCATCGAGTTTAGGAGTGTCATGCCTGACCAAACAAAAGTACAGGGCAATGACACTATACTGTTTTGCATTTCTCGTTACCTTTGTATATCCTTGTTACCAAATCCTGATTTAGCTTTGGGTCTTGCGTTTCGTCTAATACTACACCATCACGATTCATTACTCGATACACCGGAATTCCTTCAAATTGCTCGGGGTCCACAAATTTGAGTTTTTCACAAAACTTGGAGCGAGCTCCAGGAAATTCTGGACTATCTTGTGACAGATTGGGTGCCTCATGTGCTTCCTGTAATGTGTGCTGACCCGGTGTAGACGAAGAGGACAAGAATCGAGTGGGTATTTCACGAAATGATCTTTGTCCATTAAATATTGCCTGTGCTGGTATTGACTGTAAAAGGGGAGTGACATTGGTAGCGCTGCGGTTGCCTGTCAGTTTGACAAGGCACACACGTGCTTGACGAATCTGGCAAAACATGCTCGAAATGATGAGATGAAGACAGGATGGTCAGCTGAAAAAACTCATGTAATGTAAGCAAAGTACGAGACTAGACCATCAGTCGATGGTTGGGATTGGACAGCTCGATGCGTCACTGCCACTATCACAGGGTGGTCTTCGCTCGAAGCGAACAACTCTCTGCCCCACCGCTGCTTCCTTCTCCCTTCAACGTGTCTGCTCATGTGTCTCGATGCATATCTGCCTCAACGCGCTACAAGGTCACTACAGATCAGCATCGATTGATCATTTTCAACTCAGATTGCTCTTTCTTGCTTTCTCTCTCTTTCTCTCTCTCTCTCTCTCTCTCTTGATTGTTTCTTTCGCCTTGTCGAAGAGGACTTTCGCCGTCACTTGCCACATTTTCCTCCTATCTAAAACTTTGGTGATTGCACGAAGATGATATAACTGTTGCCAACTGTACTACATTGACAATCAGCTAACTGAAGTTTATAAACTTTAGACTGAAGGATAAAAGTGAGAAAATCCTTATCTTGCGGCCAATCACTGGCAACTTTGTTGTTTTAACTTATAAATTATATCAATATTTTAGAAACACTGTTAGTTATGATGTTAGTCAGTTATTTTTCAAATTATACAAATTAATACAAACATAAATGAAGTGTAATTTATTCTAGGTTAGTATTTTAGTTGTAAAGTTGTTTAAAGCCTTCTTAAACTTCTAACTCAATGATTGTCGTATTTCTGCAACACTCTTTTTGATATCATAGTGGTTTTTCTCCAGAAATGCCTTGGCTTCTTCTTCAGCGAGCAACGAATTGTCAACAATAAGCATGGTGATGCGAACCGCTCGGTCTCGAAGCTTTTGGTTGACTGGCATCAGGTCGACCATGAGATTTTCGAGACACTTGCCATAGCTCACCATGGAGAGAGTGGTGAGCATGTTAAGTAGACACTTAGTAGCAGTGCCTGCTTTTAGGCGAGTGCTGCCAGTGAGCACTTCAGGACCAGTGTTGATGGTAAGCATCATGTCCAACTTGAGCTTTGGCTCAATTTTGCGATTAAAGGTGAGCAAGCATGTGTAAGCGCTACGTCTCAGTGCCTCCCACAAAGCACCCCAAACGAATGGAGTTTTGCCACAAGCAGCAATACCTAGTGATGCCAAACATTAGATCACTGAGTGAGGCATCATGCCACCTACCAATCACCACATCGCGATCACAAACATCTTTCTCTTCAATGCTAGTGATGCCATCTTCTATCGAGTCTTCTGCGCCTTCAATTGAGGTTTCTATCGCCTTACTTCCTCCAGCAATGATCCCTAGAGATGGTAATTTAAACTTAGATCTAAACAAACTCAGTGATCACCTCATACCTTGAACCCAATGGGATGGAGATTTGAAAGTTGGTGGGCACTCACTGGCATCTAGAACTCCGAGTCGACCACTTGTGCCTGCCCCAACGTAGATCAAGCGACCACCACAGCGAAATGCCTCAGTGATTTTCTCTACTAGCGTTACGATACTCGAGATGTGCTCACGTAGAGCACGGTTGCCATGCGCTTCTTCGTCAATCATCAATTTGACAGCTTCGGTTATAGGCATTGAGCTTAGATTCTTTGAACGAACGTTTCGTTGTTCAGTGTCCGGTAGACCGGTAATAGTGGGCAAAATCTTTTCCTGTAGTACTGACCTGTAAGAAAGGTCATCGAGCACTGGTTTGGAAAAACTGTGATGAATGAGACTTGGCTTAGAGACTTTTCGCTTGTTGGTATCAACCACCATTTTAAGAGCGCCTAGAACTGTGTCGGTAAGCAAGATAATGTCAACATTGCAATTGTATTTCTTCAGTTTGCGAATAGTGATTTCAGCAAAAGAAGAATGATTTCGAATGAAAACACTTCCAGTTAAGCCAACGCAAATCAGTTTGTCTTTTATCTCGCGGCCTGCTTTGAGCTAAATTGACATAATCTGGGGTTAGTTAATCTGAAGAGAGATGTCAAAAATTTGGTACAAACCTTATTGATAAGAAGGACAATATCATCAGCTAGATCGGTAGTTGTCTCTTCAATAACTTGCTGTGCTACCTTGTTTCCGCACTTAGCAGATCGAATAACTACGCGAGCAATATCAGCGATTTCGGTTTTGTTGGCCACTAGACTCCAGTTAACAAGCTCAGGAATGGAAACCAAGTTGAGATGACTCATGATCAATCTCAGTAGTGGAGTAGAGGAAGCACTATGCTCGATGTTGTACTGTTCCATTGTGTGTTTGGGGTAAGTTCCGTTGCCGTTAGTGTATGCTTCTTGTTTCTCATGGTTGTGCTCGTAATCGCGAAGTGCCAAACGCAATGCTCTCTGAGCGATTGCATAACCCGAGCCACGGTCACCTAGGAAATAGTTAATTAAACACAAGTTTGGCCTTTATATCACTTACCAATAATATGTCCATATCCACCGATTTTCAGTGATCTCTGTCCATCAGTACCATAGCAGCAAGAACCAGTGCCAGAAATGACCACACACCGAATAGCATAATCTTTAATTGGCAGTAATACCATAGCCGACTCCAAGTCATTGCCAGTCCAAATTCGATTCAATTTTGTCCAAATCTTGCTCACTATATTCTTCAAAGTCTAGAAAAAGTAGAGTATTGTATAGTGTGGAGTCATAACAGCAATAGTTGCTTACCTTTCGATCGGTTTCGTTGAGAACGCCAGGCATAGCAATCGCCAGAGCACTGATATCTTTCTCTTCAACTATATCATAAACATTTTGGAAATATTTTTCCAATTCATTCAACTTTAACAGTTTAAAGTTTGCTGGTCCAAAGTGATACTTTTTAACTTGTTCAAATTCTATCTCTTCTTGTTCATCTTGAACATAGACGGCAACTGAGTTAGTAGCGCCACACTCAATAGCTAAAGACATGATGGAATCTTTAATGGTAGTTGATTGTGAGTTGCAAAGTTGCAAAGTAAAAGTTTGTCACAATTGGTCAAATATACTTTACTGAGCTATTAAAAACAAAACTACGAGAAGTCGTGTTCATGTTTCTAGAGTGCTTTGCTTTATACATTTGCACAGCAAGAGAAGATGGGGAGGGCAGGCGTATCTCTCAATTCAAACAAACTGAAGCGATAAGCTAGTTTATTGAGCTACATCAAGCCGTTTTCGGTGGACCGCACATCTCGAACGATGATTGCGCATCAGTGAAAAAACAACATTGATGTACGTTACTTTATCGACAATGCTCTATTGATATTGCACTCAAATCTTTGCTGTTTGACACGTTTTATAGATTTGACTTGGAGAAAGGTCTCTGATAGCAAGCCGTTTGGAACAATTTTATATAAAGCTTTCAGTGAAGATCTGCATGAAATTGAATCTAACATGAACAGTGATGATCTGATCGACATCATCATTCGACAACAACATTTTAGTTATCACACAGAACTTACTCGACAGTGATAGCATTTATTCGATTTATTCACTTTGTATCACTCCATATATTTGTATTTTTTTCATTATAATTTTGGCATTTTGCTTTTGAAATGATAGAATAGAATGAGAGGGAAAGAAAAGTTTTGGGGGTAAAACAGTGGCAGACGATGCTGAAATCACTTCCATATTACTTATAAGTTGAATTGGTTTTGAATGACATCCTTGCAAGAAGTATTATATAGGACTATTTAGAAATAATGTGCTTGTCCTCTAAAACTCTTCCATTCGCCAACCAGATAAGCATATCATTTGCCAAACTTTGAATGTCCTTGCTTACCATTGCTACCCAACGTTACGTTGATTAAACTGAAAACAAGATTGATTGATTAATTGGTTGCCTCGTCAAAACTGACATGGACAGAGACATAGACCAGTCACTGAGTTGCCGCAATGGCACTGGTTTCCACACATTGCTTCTTCTCAGTCGATTTTGAATCTGCTTGCATCGATCGATGTCGACTCACCGTGTCGACCTATTCATATAGGACGTATCGCATTCCTCTCAAAACAACAACAATCCTACAGAGAATCGGGTCGCTTCAAGTTCTCTTCTGTTGCCCTCGCTCTCGTATTATCGCATTTGTTGAGAAATTAATTTTGTTATGTCACCTTCTGCCGGATCTACCATTTCCAAACAAGACATATCAATTAGCTCAACTTTTCCCGATCAGGTAATAACAAGTACACCAAGCAACAATAATACCAATACAAACAACAACAAAAATGGCATTCAACTAATTTTGAACAGAGAGAACTATGCCGCAACGCAGTTAGGTGCTATGCTAAATAGTGGGCGAGGGAGGAGATACTTTTGCTAGAGTGGTGGTAGAGAAGGAAATAGTGGGTTGAAGTGAAAGAGACCGAGTCACTAAAAAGTGACTACTTGTGAGAAGGGTGTGGTGTGCTTATATGAAATGTATCACTTATACAAGATTCTTGCCGCTCCGTGCATTTGTTTGATGGTTGTGTAAACAAACTGCCAACTGCACCGCTATTCGGTGCATTCTATGTGATTTCCTTAATCTGTGATTGATTATTAATTATGAAATTGATACGCTGATGGGTATTTGACTTCTTTACTTCATTTAGCTGTAATTATTTCTTAACTTAATATTATGTTTTTATTTTAACTTTAAATGTGCTAAAATCGTGTGTTGAATTATTATTATAATATATGATGTGTTAAATTAATTACAATTATGGTTGTGGACTGAATAAATATACTAATTACATCTTGATTCGTTATGCGAGATATATTTCGTGTATTGCAGTGGTAGAACTTGGAATGATTGCCGCTAAATTGTTTATGTTGTTTTTTGCTTGTTGTGCTTTTCTATTTTGGTGTTGAAAGTAAAGCGTCTCCATTTAAATGTTTTTCCCCTAATTTCACCATCAATTCCTTGAATGTAGTTTATTATTCTTTTCACTCTCAAAACTGAAAATAACTTTATTTTTTTAATCAATTTGTTAGATCTGGAGAAGACGCATACGCCCACACAAATTCTTATTGAGGTATATATTTCAAAGAAGTAGAAAGTGTACTTAATTTATTTGTAAATGTTTTTGTTTGGAAAATTAGATTAAAATGCCATAGAAATTGTGGTAGATCACCATAAAGTGTTTCGGCTCGGAGTGGCACACAAGATGGCGGAACACACCGATCACGGGTCCACTTTCACGGTGGAGAAGATTAAGCAAGTGTTTTGGTGCATGACGACTCACACCGTTCCGGATGTCTCCGTGTCAAGCTCAACAGATTTATGCGAAAGATGCTGCAATTTCCTAAACTCGTGCAGTGAATCAATCATTAGTCCTGACGAGCCGTACATCTGCGCTTCTCAGTCTCAGTTGGATAGTGGCAAACGAAGAAAGATCTCTAAACCCAGCAATTCCACTCCAGATGACGCAATCGGTAGTGATCATATTTTCAGCTCAAATGTCAAAAATAACACAAATGATACCAACTCCGACATTCCGTCTAAGTCTTTCAAATGCAATACTGTAACAAGGACAACTAGGTCAAGTGAGCAATTTAAGCAAACGCTAGACTTACTTTCATCACATCTTCAGGTAATATGATTAGTTTTTTAAAGAATTTGTTGTTTATTACTTTAAACTTTTAGGAACTTCAAAATGAGCTCTTTGCACTAATGGTTGCTGAATCAAAAGACACTGCTCTCTTCTTTGATCACTTACAGGTGATAAGCTGTGATTTGATCAAGCTCAAACGTTTTTTAACTCTTAAATCTTCCATTGAAAACTGCCAAGTGACAAGCAAAGCCACGAGCAATGACTCAAGCACTATTTCCATTTCTTATGACCTCTACATGTCTCAGCTTTTAGACCACAAATTGCTTTCCTTGCAACTAGTCCACTTTGAATGTGTCATTTTTCGCTTTTTATCCTTGCCTCAAATCAATACTTGTTTGTTTGAATCACTTTTACAACCGATTCTTCGAAACTACTACACTTTACTTTTAAAGTTGTCCTATGGTAAGATTTTCTCTAACTCGAACTTTTATATTCATATATGTTCTATAATAACAATTATACAGAACATCAATTTCAGCAATTAATTCGTCGGATTCACTGTGAATCTATCACTGTATCAGCAAAATTGTTGTGTGTGTTATTTAGACTGTTCACTTCAAACAAAGAACTCAAGAGCAGCAATACTCTACTTCGGAGTAACGAATTAGAGTCGATTTCCAACAATCGACTAATAGTTTCTATGCTTCTCTATCTTGGCGAACTTGCGAGATTAGGTAAATGTATTTTAGGAATACTCTATATGATTGATCATGACATGTTTCTTCGCTTTCAAACAGACTTGTACGCAACAAAGGGGAATATTTTGAAAAGTATTGAATTTCCAAAGCAATCAGATGGCTCAATCGATTACAGTAGTTTGCAAAAAATTGCAACTAATCACATTCCAAATAATAATGGCTTAATTCCGGAACACATTAGTCTGGTAGAAGTTTGTCAAGAAATACTGGTGTACTTTGGTCACAAGCCAGATTTTCGAGCTAAATCCAATGTGCGATTTCGGGCCATTGTTTTGCTTCGGTTCATTTGTCGACGAAAAGGTAAGCTAACCTATTGTATATAGTGGATTGTAATAATTTATAAATTGAAATAATAGAATTGTGCCTTTGGGATGCATTCTGTTCGGGACCTGTCATGTTGAGCTCAATTCTGGACATGCTCGACCGTTGTCTTGCTTATCACACGGAGATGTGCAAAAGTATGGTTCTCGATCTGACAATCGGTCAGCAAGTAGCAAGGTCTTCGCCACGCAAAACGAGTGGCTGGTCCAGTGAAAAGGAAGCTCAATTGAAATCCTACAAGCGTGTTCTTCGTGACATTTATAATTTGCTTTCGATTCTTTTATCATTTAGTGAATGCACTTTCACTCGAGAATTTATGCGTTTTCTCGATGCTCATCACAAATTGTATGATAGATTTATGTCACAGTTTGTTTACTCACTAAATGGAACCGAATATGATGATCCCGACTATTTGAATAATACATGTTTGCAAGAGACGAAGTGCAATGATCGGGCCCAGGCTTATCGGTTGCTGCGAGACTATGCCACTTTATACCGGCGAGTTTTTAAACTCTTGGATCGGACTGTTTCTTTCTGTAGTCTTTTTGTCCAACGCGTACTTGACCCGTTGCCATTGCCACTCGGTTGTGGTCTGAATCCATTTCAGTTTACATTGCCAGTTGTGACACAAGTAGAAGCTTCGTGGAATCAGCATCTAGATAGTGAGGATGGTGTTTTGTTGAATGACACTGAAAGTGATTTCGAAGAGTCTATGATGGACGATGAAACCGACGACGAAAGCAATGACACTCAAGCCAACTCAAGTGACTCCAATCTCAGTCCTTTATTGGAATCATCAAACGTTTTGCATGAAGCATATTTGAGCTATTTTCCCGAAGCTAAACATTTCAATTGGAAGATGGAAGAAAAGCAAGACGAGCCATTATTTGGATCTGGATATCAAAACGTCTTGAGTTGTATGTGTAACAATGAGATGAAAAATATTTTATTTGATCATACAAAATATTTGAATCTTAGTGTCGAGAGCGTTGAAAAAAGTGTGAAAAAAGATTTGAACTTTAACTGGAAAGACGTTTATGGCAAAATGTATCAATTGACTAAAAGTGTTTTACCACGCGACTCTGTTCCCAAGCCCGAACTTAATATGACTGGGTCTACCTTGAATGAGTTGCCCCAGCCGTTAACTTATCCATTTTTGAAGAGGGCTTCACGTCGAAAGAATATGCACCACATCAAAATGTTAGATCTTGTTCGAGAACGAATTGAACATCCCAAAGGTTGGACAGGGTATGAGTTGGTTTACGATGTGGAGCATCCAAGAGTAGCTTCTACCGACAGTGAGCGTTTGTGTTTTGATTCTCGATTTGAATGCGGCAACCTTGGCAAGGCATTTTATCGACCTAGTGGTAACGAGAAAGAAGAAGAGTATCTGCTAATACTTAATACCGACGTCAATTCTCCATCTCACACACAGTGGTTTTACTTCTCAGTGACGGCGATGAAGCCCGATCGGCGATATCGTTTCAAGGTGATCAACTGTGAAAAGTGCAGCATCTTGTTTAATTCAGGCCAGCAACCAGTGTTCTACTCACAGCACGATTATGAGATTGCCAGTCAAAACTGGCAACGCATTGGTGCTGATGACCGACAAATTTCGGTCTATTACCGCAATCACTATGTCCGAAGTTCCTCCCTCTCATCGGTTTTCAAAGAAAAACCTTTCTACACTATGGAATTTACATTCACATTTCCTCATTCCGATGACCATTGCTACTTTGCTTACAACTTACCTTACAGCTATAGCTTATTGAAGACAAACCTTGCTTATTGGTCGCATGTGGCCAAGGAAGTTGGTCAAGATTCAGTGTTCTTCCAAGTGCAAACTTTGTGCAGCACTCTAAGAGGCAACGAGTTACCCGTGATGACTATCACTTCAAATAGTCATCATTCTTGTAGTAGCAAAGTGAGACCACACTATATCTTTCTTACTGCTCGAGTGCATCCTTCCGAGTCAAACTCTTCGTGGATTCTCAAGGGATTTGTCGACTTTCTTCTAATGCCTTCTAATGATTCCGTGCGTGAACAAGTCCGGAAAGAGTTGCTTCAGACTTATATCTTCAAGATTATTCCTATGCTTAATCCAGATGGCGTGATCAATGGATGGTATGTTGTTATTGAGTTTCATACTCTATTTCTAAACTAGTCTCTTTGAACCAATAGCACTCGAACTGATTTGCAAACGAATGATTTGAACCGTCACTGGGACGAGCCCTCATCAATTCTCCATCCTACCATTTATCATTCGAAAATGTTGCTCAAATGTTTACACTACTTGTCTTCCGGTTCCAATCCAGTGGCATTTCTAGATTTGCATGGCCACTCTCGTCATCACAACATTTTTGCCTACAGCTGCTTTCCGTATGTGTCCTGGAGGAAAACCGATCGACAGAGGTATCTCAAGCAAAGTAGCCAAAATCAGATTTGTCCTTGTGCTTTCAAGAATGGTTCTTCATGTCAGTTGGAACAAAATCTGAAACAATTGCAAGCGTCAAAAGCAGACTCGGAAACGTACATCATAACACCTAGCTGTATGGCACTGCCACTGGCGTTGCACCTGCAGAAATCACCTGCGTTTGAGTTGGACAACTGCTGCTACGTAGTGCAACGAGATCGTGAGAGTACGGCTCGGATCGTGGCATGGCGTCACTTTGAGATCCCTCTGGTGTACACTGTGGAGTGCTCCGCTGCTGGCTGCGACTTTGGACCTTACGCGGGCTACCACCTCACCAGAACTCAACTGGAAGAGATGGGTCACCACCTGGCTACCTCTTTCAGCCATATCCGCTTTCTCTACTGCTCTCCCCACCACCTTCCTTTGCTAGTGTTTCCCACCGAAAGCATCCCACCCATTGATGCCACTCTGATCGAGTAAGTCCTTGATTACTCAACACCTTTTCTCATTAACCAATTCTTTCATTAAAAGCAACACTCTCAATAAATGTGTGAAATCAAGCAAGTCGAATTGCCTACTCAATCAGAATCAAAAGAAGCAAAAAAAGAAATTAGCTCAAATCTATCCCGATCTCACCAAGTTATCCAAGTGCAAGGATATATTAACCAGCGAGAATGATGTCAACAATGACTCGTGAATCGCT
This sequence comes from Papilio phestus, assembly GCA_018231625.1. Taxonomy (NCBI): domain Eukaryota; kingdom Metazoa; phylum Arthropoda; class Insecta; order Lepidoptera; family Papilionidae; genus Papilio; species Papilio phestus. Next base: position 31,067 of record DVQH01000041.1, read on the forward strand.
TTTTTTGTTTGATATATTAACAAATAATAAAATTGTGATACATAAATACTTATATAATTTAAAATTATTATATATATATTAAAAAGAAATAAAATATGGTTCACAACTACAAAAAAATATTAAAGCTCGAGTATTAGCTTCAAAACACCTTCAAACTAGTCTCATTTCCTAAGGTTTCTTCGTATTCTTCGCGATTTTTACTATCCTCATTTCGTTTATTCTTTTTGGCAGTCTTCGCAACCTTTTTTGTGCCTTTCACTTTTACTTTGCCTTCACTTCCCGTATTTTTAGTATCTTTAGCCGAGTCTTTCTTTGTTTTCACTCCACTATCTGACGATTCCGTCCTCTTGGTCTTGTTAGTGGACTTCTTGAGTGAAGTCTCCACGAGAGACTCTTGGCCCGTAATTAGATCACTAACCAACAAAGTCTTTGTCACTTTCTTCACAGGTTTTTTCTTTTTCTCCTTGGTGGACAAATCAGAACTCTCTTTTGATAACTTAGTACTGAGGGAAGAGGCATTCTTTTTGCCAGCAGTTGGTTGGAGAAGAATGTCGTCGAGAACCACTTTAGCCAAAGCACGGTGCGGATCAAGCGAGTCATTCACAGATTCCTCATCATCATAGTCGTTGAGATCAGCACCTTCAGGCATCTCCAGAGCTCTGATGGTCACCTGAGGTGTCTCCTCGTCCTCTTCCTCCTCCTCCTCAACTATAACTTCTTTTTGTTTCTTCTTCTTTTTGCTCGAAACTTTGAGAGATTTGCCACCTTTCACTGTGTTCTTGTTACCCGAGTCTTTCATGTTCATCAGAAATTGTTCGGAAGAAACCAAGCCTGGAATGATAGCTCGCTTCTTGCTGGAATGCTGCTCGCACACTTCTGTGGCCTCATCAGCCTTTTCCACCTCCACTGAAGCCACATTGCCATTGCTTTTCTTCGATTTTCCTTTTTTGCCTGACTTGACTTTCTTGACTTGAGAATTGCTCTTCAAGTAGTTGGGATTGTTTTCCTGCTCAAATCGCCGTGCTTCGGTGGCAACAGCACTGTTGCGACTCGAGTCTTCCTCAGACGACTGATTTTGGTCATCCTCAACCAAGTAAATGACATTATCACTAGTGCTCTCAGTGTAACCTTCTTCGTATTCATCTTCACTCTCTTCAAAGGGAGTGCTTAAATCAAGGCCAACAGGAACGGGTACTTTTCGCTGCGCTTTGGCTGCTACAGGGTTTAGTGGGTAAGCGTAGAAATATGTGGCAAAATTGGTTAATTCGTTTGGTTTTTCTTCCACCTTGTTTTCGCTATTCAACTCTTCGCTTTCGGGTAAATTCTCGTCCATGAGTAACATCTGAGTCTTTTGATCAACCAATTCACCACTTAGCGATTTGTAAATGTTTATTACTTGCGAGAGATTAGTGGCGCGTTCTTGAATCTCTAAATTTTGGTTCTTTAAATATTGAAGCAACAACTGTTCAATATTAGAACAAAACGAATGCAATTTTCGCTCATTCATTTCGCCTGTGGAAACAATCTTGGAAAAAATTTTAGAGGCGTTTTGAAGAAACACAGCAGTGATGTGCGGAGGAAACCCGTTTATGGATAACAGATTGTCAATGGTCTTTTCTTTGTCGGGCAAATAGCTAAAAATAGTTTACCATAATCAAATAAAGAATGATAATATCGTTAAGCAAAATAACATACTCGGCGAATTCGCCACAAATCCATGCAGCAGCATATAGCACTTCCGCCACAGAAGAATTGTTCAGGAATAACGAAGAATTCTCAATTAGAACAGACTGATAAAACAATGACAACATTAATGTGATGCAATAATGACCACTGGCAATGAGTTTACCATTTGTGCGGTAGCAAACTCTCGAATGGCATCCACTCGAATCGATACGTCCAGAATTTGTTGTGCAATCAAGTTTCCGTGAATTGTGCCTCCTTCCACCCGAGCCAATTCGATTAATACACTCAAATACCTTTGAATCAACAACAAATTATATAAGACAAGACAACAAGACCTAAATGGCACAAACCATTCAAAATTGACAATGTACTGATAGTCATTTTGCGAGCAAATCTCAACTAACTTGAGAATCAACTCATTACGAAATTTGTTGCCAATCTGCCCTTCGGTGACATTCTTCACCAGTTTCTGAACAATCTCCATAAGATTCTTTTTCGTTACCATGCCATAGAGTAAATCAAGTGCTCTGAAAGAGACAGGTGTTACCTCACAAATAACTCAATCAAATTCAGTTTTAGCCAAACATACCTCAGTCGAATCGACTCATCTTTATCTTCCAAACAAGACAAAACCAAATCTTTGTGAGCCTGTACACTCTTGGGATGTGTCTTGAGTATTTTGTTCATCGCTAACAGTCCAAGATACTTGAGATTTTGATCTGAATCTTCAATCAAAATTCTTAATTTCTGCACACATAGTTGAATCGAGGCGTTATGGTTTGGCAAGCCAGAAGATATCGAAAGGAGAACTGCAATCACAGTGTTGATGCATTCATAGAGCAATGACATTGCCGATGTACTATCAAATACCAAGCATACATTAAAGATATCAGTCTTTACAAAAACGTATTATATTTTAAATAAAACAAACAACAACAAAAATAAAATTACCTGTGAATTAAATTTGTCAAAGGTTCTATTAACTTTTTGCCTAGTCTAGGCTCAAGAGGTGTAAGTGCACCAAACTATTAAAATTTAAAAAAATAAAATTATAAATCTTTTACATAATGCTAGAATTAGCCTTAGAAAATGATTTTGAAATTCATTTGAATTTTGTTATGGAGTGTAACTAATCTAATAAATAAAACAAATGGTTATAAATACCTTCGGATTAAAGAAATTAGAGGATTGCTGAGCTTAATACCAAGCAAGGGTTCGTATTTAGTCATGACACCAAACTTAAGTTTTTTGATTTGACATGAAAAAAGTTAATCAAAAAATCATGGTTAGAAATTGCCAATTGCTATATCTAAATATTAATTCTAGGTGTACACACAACAAAACCATGCAAAAACAAGTAAAAAATAACTTCCAAAACAAAATTCAATTAAATATCAAAATCTAGTGCAAATTCTAAAGCTAATTCTTAGATCGACAAAAATACCAGTTTGATAATTTTGATAAGCATCCAATTGTTGGTGGAATTGGTCATGAGTTTGAAAAATACAGGAGCAAGTGAAAGGTAGTTTTTGGGATTTTTTCGTGCTAACTCGCAAATCACATTAACCGCTGCTGATTGCACTCCTAATAGAAGAATAAACAATAATTGCACACTTCTTGAGCATTGCTGGTAGTACCTGGATCAGGGTCCTCCAGTTTCTCCTTTAGCCGTGGAAAGGCTGGTTTAAGAGCATCGGGGAATTTCAAAAATATTTTATACATTAACAGTACAGCTTTCTTGCGAAGGTATGGCTTAGTCGAGTTGAGAAGTGTCATCACATCGTTGGCTAAGTCGCGACTAATGTCAGTTGTCACAAAGCAAGCCAAACCACTCATTGCACAGCCGGCATCGTACATGTTCTGCGAATTCAAATCCTTTGTAAAAATAGAAAAAGCAATCGAGATTAACAAGAAATATTTCCTAGAAGTAAAAATTGATATACTTTGCGAATCATGTTAGTAGTAAGCATCATAACCTCCGTGTTTTCATGGAATGACTGTGAAGCTGATAAATAACCGATACGCTGTAGTTGGGAAAAATTATTAGTCAAAAATTCATAATAATTAAGTTAACAATGAAAATAGACCTTATGAGAGAATCTTGTAGAACTCATAACTTCAATTATATTGAAAGCTGACCAACTTATGTCATAACCAAGCATTTGCAACTATATAAAAAAATATTAGTAAAGTTTTAAATCATCATAGATAAAACAATAAACTTACATATGTTAACTTGGAAATAGCATTTGCTTTGACAAAAGGACTATCGTGCCGCAACTCTTCTTTGATTTCCTCAATGCATTGGGCAATATATTTGGCCTACAGAATGAAGAAATCAATAACAGATGTTTTACAGAAAATGTAACATATAAACAATTTTTGAAAACAATAACTCCTTACTTCATTGTCTTTATTGTTGCGAATTCCTCTCACCAGATCGTTGAGAGTTTTGTCAAATATTCGATCAAAATTTCCCTTAACTTTTCGGAAACTCATGATGTTTTGAAGTCGATGAATTATAGAATTTCAAATATATAATAAAATATTTTATATAAATTTATCATATAAACGTTGCTAGATGATTGAAAAGTTCTTAATGACGAACAAGTGAATAAACCACACGCCAAGTGTTCACTTTTGCAAACAACCAATTTTGCTTCTCTGTTGAAGGCGTTGATTGGGATAAGAGTGCGAGATGATAACAACAAATGTTGCCCTCTCGCAGGCACCACTCGTAACCGGATGGAATGATGATAAAATAAATAAAATAAAATAAAAAACGAGAGAGAACTCAAGTGATGATTGTCTTCTTATCTTGTCTTCTTGTGATATATATCTTTTGTAACTTCACATGGAACTAGTGATGTGAGGGGTTAAGAACTTTGGCTACGTGAATTGGCCAAACAGAAGACGTCAAGTCGGGCAAACACAGGCGAGAGAGAGAAGGGAAAGAGAGAGACAAGTTGGCAGCTGCGGCGCTAACCTGATTGGCTATCGAGGCCGCCTCCGCTGCTGCTCAAGCCACTCGGAGGTGTGGCCTAGCTTGCTTCACAACCAACATGCACTATGCCCTCTGGCCTTTAGCTCGATTTTATCTAAATAATCCAATTATTCTAGGTGAAAATCATCAGATAAATGTGCAACTTGCATGCAAATGTTTATTGATTTCATTTTACACATGGAATATAATAGTAAATTAATGATTTTAAAAACAATTAGTAACTGTACACCAAAAAAATAAAAAAATGTTAGAATAAAAAAAATTCTAGCGAATAGTTTTGCTGATGTTGCTATAACCCAAGCCAACACAGGCTGCAACTATCTTCTTCGAACCAGTCTTCAACTCTTCACTTTCCCATTGATCGTCTTGGTCACTCTCCTTTGCAAAAGGTTCGAGTTTGAATGTTAGGGAAGTAAAAGTTTTAAGATGTCGAAGAAATTGTATCGTATAGGGACTCAGTGGGCCTAACATAATTTTAGATAAATCACGATCAGTGAAAGACATAAATAGGATGGCTAAGCCTTGGTTAATGGTGCTCACTGCTCCACCGCGATAGATATCGTTGAGCAAGCTCGAAACGGCGTTTTTGGCCACTTCCTCAGGAACTGAAATGGGTTGCTGCGACTTGGCTGGGTTAGACATGGCATCACCAACATAGAAGACGCCTTCGTTCGTCTCAGCCACCAGAGCCAAGCCAAATCCAGGTGACTTGCCACTATTAGGCCCTTTCAGGTGATCCGTGTAGATGTAGATGTCAGGAATAAAATTCAACAAAATTCCTTTTGCAGTGTCCACCATTCGATTGGCAATTTGTGGTGAAACTCTTGTGGCAAATGCAACACCTCTTATCCTCTTCACTTTGCCTGGCGTGAATAATTGAATAGGCCTCAATACACGCCTAATCGGACACTTGAACAAAACTTGCCCACCGCCTTCTGGCTTAAGGCCTCGCGAAATAATCTTGATCTGAAGTTCTTCATCATCGGAGGTGCCAAGAAAGTACTTAATGATGGGCAGAGATGAATGCCGTAATGAGTCGACCGATGGATCTGTTTGATCATTTGTGATTCCACTCAACGTAGCTTGGATCGGGTTTTTGCAGTAAGGAGCAAGTGGCAGTAAAACTTCCAAGTAGTATCCTATAGATCGCTCACGACCACAAAAATGTCTTATTTCACCACCAAGCAAAATTCCTGGTTTATATGAAACCCGCGTTCCTTTTTGATCGATCAAAATCGATGAACCGTTGGTCACTTTCTCTACTAGTTTAAGTAGAGACATTTCATAGTTTTGAATACCATATTCGGAACCAACTTTATCCCGAAAACGAGAAATCACTATCTTCTTTCCTGTGAGAGTTGCCAAAATAATTCGTTGTCGAAAGCAATTGCTCCCTTCAAACTCCAAAGCAGCCATTGTACGAAAAAACTGAGATATGAAAAAGGAGAGAAAACTTCAAAAATATAATATTTTCCCAACACACTGACAACACGTGAGAACAGTAATATAAAATACAACCCTACATAGAGTACGTTCAATAATCAAATTTTTATTTAAATTATTTTTTAAAAAACTTATATTTAGAAAAATATACAAATAAAATAATTAAAACCATAAAATAATAAATTAACTGTAATAGATGACGTTAAAAATGCTAGTAGATGTCAAATAACTAGAAAAGAAGAAAGGAAAATTCGAGAAAGGGAGTGAGAATGGTGTTTGTGGAGGGGTGCCATGCCTTTAGCAAGCCGAGGAGAGTGGTGAGGTCGGTAGCGGCACATGTGAAAAAGTGGCAGCAGAGCACGCCGTGCGTGATTTCATCAGGTGCATCTCCGTCTCTCCGCATCGATCCTTCTCTTGACTCGTTTCACTCGTGGCCTCTGCCAATTCTTTTTTCCAACTCATTCACACTTAGTTCATTCATAATGTTGAATAATCTTTGGAACGCTTCGCGCGTCTTGTCGCGCAATGTTCTCACCGCATCCGCCAAGTTACAAACCGGCATCACCTCGACTGCTCAATCTCGAAGCATGAGTCTTCTCACTCAACCCAATGTATGAAAACGCATTCTGCTGGTTTGCAATTACTAATTTTTTTGTATCTTGTAGGCTTCATTTTTGAACCGATTTTACCGGAATGATTTAGCCGAAGCGAGACGGTGGAAATCTGACCAAGTCAAAGGAGTGGTGATCGGCATCGATCTGGGTACAACTAACTCATGTGTCGCAGTGATGGAGGGCAAAACGCCTAAGGTGATTGAGAATGCCGAAGGTTCTCGAACGACACCTTCGGTGGTAGCATTCACACCGGAGGGCGAGCGATTGGTGGGCATGCCGGCCAAACGGCAAGCCGTGACCAATGCCGCCAACACCTTTTATGCCACTAAGCGTTTGATTGGTAGACGCTTCGATGATGCCGAAGTGCAGAAAGACATGAAGATTGTTTCCTACAAAATTGTCAAATCTTCTAACGGTGATGCTTGGGTGGAAGCTCACGGCAAGATGTACTCGCCTTCACAAATCGGTGCTTTTATTCTGACTAAAATGAAGGAGACAGCCGAAGCTTACTTAAATCAACCAGTGAAGAATGCAGTTGTTACTGTGCCTGCTTACTTTAACGATTCTCAGCGCCAAGCCACTAAGGATGCTGGTCAAATTTCAGGACTTAACGTTTTGCGAGTCATTAACGAGCCAACTGCTGCTGCTATCGCTTACGGTATGGACAAGACTGATGACAAAATTGTGGCAGTTTATGATTTGGGTGGTGGTACTTTTGATATCTCTATTTTGGAGATCCAGAAGGGAGTGTTTGAAGTCAAATCTACTAATGGTGATACTTTCTTGGGCGGTGAAGACTTTGATAATACCTTGGTCAACTTCTTGGCGAATGAGTTCAAGAAAGACCAAGGAGTGGATGTAACAAAAGACATTATGGCAATGCAACGACTCAAGGAGGCTGCCGAAAAGGCCAAAATTGAGTTGTCTTCCTCGCTACAGACTGACATCAACCTTCCATACTTAACAATGGACGCATCTGGCCCTAAACATATGAACCTGAAGTTGACTCGATCTAAGTTTGAATCGCTTGTAGCCGATTTGATTAAGCGCACAGTGGAGCCGTGCAAGAAGGCGATCTCCGACGCCGAAGTGAACAAGTCGGACATCAAGGAAGTCATTCTGGTTGGTGGCATGAGTCGTATGCCTAAGGTGCAAGAAGTTGTGCAAGAGATCTTTGGGCGTGCTCCCAGCAAAGCTGTCAACCCAGACGAAGCGGTGGCGGTTGGTGCTGCTGTTCAAGGCGGTGTCCTTTCTGGCAATGTCACCGAGATTCTTCTGCTCGATGTCACTCCCTTGTCACTAGGTATCGAGACTCTTGGCGGAGTAATGACTAAGTTGATCAACCGAAACACCACCATCCCAACTAAGAAATCGCAAGTTTTCTCTACTGCAGCCGATGGTCAGACTCAAGTGGAAATCAAAGTCTTCCAAGGAGAACGCGAGATGGCCACCAACAACAAATTGCTTGGACAATTTTCTCTAGTTGGAATTCCACCAGCGCCTCGTGGTGTTCCTCAGATCGAAGTCACCTTCGACATTGACGCTAATGGCATTGTCAATGTCTCTGCTCGCGATAAGGGAACTGGCAAGGAACAACAAATTGTTATTCAATCGTCTGGTGGCCTTTCCAAGGACGACATTGAGAACATGATCAAGAATGCCGAACAGTTTGCTGAAGCTGACCGACAGAGACGAGAGCTTGTCGAAACCGTTAATCAAGCGGAAGGCATTATTCACGATACTGAGTCCAAGATGGAAGAATTCAAAGACCAATTGCCCTCGGAAGAGTATGAGAAGTTGAAGGAGAAGATTGTTAAGACCCGCGAGGTTTTGGCTAACAAGGACAATGAAACTCCCGAGAAGATTAAGGAAACCTGCAACGATTTGCAGCAGTCATCTTTGAAGCTTTTTGAGATGGCTTACAAAAAGGTTTGTACTTTTTTTAGTTATAATGATGACAATTTTTAAACTTAACGAAATTAATTTTTTACTTAATAGATGGCAGCAGATCGCGAAGCTTCATCTTCTACTTCGTCTTCATCTGAGTCTACAAGTGAGGAGAAGAAGGAGGACAAGAACTAAGTTCTATTGTCTGATAATGTAGCTTTTCAATTATTGTTATTCGATATAATTATTTACTTAGTCATAGCTTTATTTAGTTTATTATCATCATCTGTTGATTGACTTCATACGATTTTGTTCATACACACTATTTTTTACGCTTTATTATTCTATTAAAGTAATTAGTTTTTTAAACAATTTTTTATATTTTAGTACAAAATGACTTGACTATCAAAGCTATAACGTTTAATATTATGGAAAATAATGTGGAAAGGCATATCAGAAGCTACATTAAATTACATATCTAGGTATGCAATCTGAATTCATTTCCAATGGGATTGTCTTTCACACAAACTCAAATTTAGTTCACAGAAACCTTTTAAAAGGTTGCATTTTAGTAAGTCTATTGTGTAATTTATACATGGTGGCGTTTCAATTAATTTTAATTTGTCAACTCGAATTGCGATCCGAAGACAGTGAGGCATTAATTTAATTTTTCTTTCATCTCTAATAAGATTGCATGAAGGGAATCGAGAGAAATTGCTTTTAATCTATCTATATGAATAAATCGAATGCAGCTGGGGCAGTATATAATTCAATTAGAAAAATATGACGATCAAATGTCGACAATAATAGTGCGAGTGACACGGACGCAGGGTGCCAAGGCAAAACAATTTGGATGGTTCCATTTGAAATGACCCTCGGCGGAGAAAATACTGTGCCAGTGGGATGATACCATGCGCACCCCTCGCCACTATCAGCATTCCTTGATCGTGCCACTGTCTGCAGTCAGTCAGGTTATTGGCAATTTAGCACACCAGAATAGAGACTCTGCTTGATTTATCAAATCCGCCTTGGAATGTGTCGATGATGCGTCGATTAAGCCGGCCGCGTGCTGTTCAAATCTGTCTGTTCTCTCCTGTGATTTGCCATCATGCAGTGCTCTCCACACTTTTAGCGGCAACCCGCGCAATGATATTTAATGGCATTCTCGCAATTAGAAGCACGTTGACTGGCCTGGACATCCCTGGTGGGTTCACAGAAACCTCTTCCGCCACACTAGATCAAGTGACTCTACCAGTCTGGAGCACCCATTTAGGGTGACGTGAAGAAGTCTTAAAACAAATCTCGATTAAATTGGCTTTAACAATCGGTGGGCTGGTTTCGAAATGGAGATTAATGTGAAAAGTACGTTATGAGGCGGTGCAATTATAGGGGTCAACTGCAGTTGAGTCAAATGACATACCGTAGTGTAGAAGACAAATGATGTCGACCGAAGCACACAAATATTGTTATATATATAGAGGTAGATACAAATCGTTCACTACTCAAATATTATATTTTAACTCAATTAATATCTTGCGAAAATACCACTAATTGGGTTTTGCAGTTTTTCATGTTCATTTTACTGCTAATCCTACACCTACACTTTCATCCAAGTTTTCTAGTTCTCATTTGCATTTGAATCGACACTGCAAACACGGCGCGCCACTTCAATTCAATTTTATTAGTTTATATGAGCTCATATGTTCATCTCTGGTATGATTTTTTACTTTAATTATCTAAAATATTTATTATTCAAATGTACCCAGTTGGGTGCTTATAAAAGCGAATATATTTACTATTTATAAAGAGAGAGGAGATAAGCTAAGACTCTGCATATAAAGTATCAGACAATTCAATCCGGCATCTCCATTCTTCCAATCCAATTTTCCGCCAACAATAGAGGTTTGTTTGAACTAAAGATTTTCACTTTTACAAACAAAAATATCCCAAGTTTTATAAAGCTTTGAGAAGATACAAAAAAAGTAGAAAGGAATATTGAAACAACTTAGTGAAATGATGAGAGATGAAAGCTGAACGGTGAAGTGAAATGAAGGTGAACACAAGGTAAGGCCAGATGGGCTCGGGTGCACTAGTAACTGGCCAAGGCACCGGGCCAGCCACAAAGAGCTCGGCCCGAGACAATACCGGTTTTGAATCGGGTACTGCACATTGTTGCCCATCACGATCGGCTTCATCTAATCAAATACCTGATTACACCAACCATTTATTATTCACCCACTCACTCACATGTGATTTATGTTATATATATATATTGTGATCTTTTAGGGTTTCCTTTTTTGTATGTCAAGCCTTGATTTATTTGTTCTAGAACGCAAACTCAAACTTAAAGTTCAAAACTTTATTCTCTTGAGTGGGAAAATTACACAGATTTTCTCAAGTATGTCTCTTAAGTTTATATAAAAATGACATTTAATAAAAAAGAGAACAAACATTAACACGATTAATGAAACAATAAAAAATAAAGAATAGTAAACATAGTTTAATTACACAGTAGGTCGTTTTCCCCATGAGTTTGCTTAAATTTAGTACATAAGCAAATATATATATATATATATATAACTTATAATACAACGAATAGAAATTGCATAGATGAAATTTTTCACTGGTTTCGAGTGAAGGTTGACAAGAGAATTGGGGGTTTGGTGAAGGTGGTGCGTGGTACGCTACTGGAATGGATGGTGGCTTGAGCAGAGGTGTCACTGCGAGGATGCTCCAGTGCAGAGTGGCCATTAATCAATGGGCACTTGGGTGGAGAGTGAGCCACCGGCCAGCACTGGCCAGACGCTTCCCCATCTCTCACTGGCACCGGCAACGTAGAAAAACGCGATGAGTGGCCTAGTGCTACCGACCCACCACCGAGACACTGGCCACCAGAGGCCGACTTAGGCAAGCAACTGCCAGAGTGTAACATCAAGGGCTGCGCGTAATCGTAGTAGTCAAGCTCAAGTGATTGTGCGTCAAACTTTGCCAGTGAAGTTGACTGATTAGGCGACATCTCCAGTGGCTCAGGTTGGTCGCGACGAGTGGGCTCGGTGATGGCGATCACAGTGCGCACCTGGCAGTGTGAATCGAGCACCACTTGCGCCTCGCTCACTATTTTCACTTGTTTCTTTCTAGCACTCTTGCAAGCACCGGTGACAGCAATCACTATGTAAATTAGCAATGTCAAAACGATAAAAACTGACAACAAAATAGAAGTCAAATGAAAGAGGGGTATGGCGCCCAAAGCACTTCTCTCTCGATTCTCCGCTTCACTTAAATCGATCATCTTAAGAGCAATTGTTGACACTGTGCGTTTCACTAGTGAAATCAACTTTTGAGAAAGGGCTTGCTCGGACTGATTCGACCTTGCATGCCAATCCGAGACGCTTTGGAACGAACGCTTAAATCGAAGTGTCACGTTCATTGATGCGGAAGCCTCAAAGCGAAGGTGTTGTGAATGAAGAAAGTATGTGCGAGAACGATTTTCGATATTCATCTGAGGATCGATTGCTAATTGACCTTTACGAATGATCAAAATGGGATACTTATCGAGGTAATCAATGAGATCAATTGGTAAAAAAGCTTGTTGACCAAGTGGTGTGAGCAATTCGGAAGGCCATGCCATGCTTGGATCGATGCTCTCCAGGCGCATTGTGTAGTCACCGGGTGGATCGATTGCCAACACACAAGTCGTTCTCTCTGGCCACATCGAGTTTGATTGTCCCGTTTGCCACGTGGTTTCATTTCTTTCTGACACGCTGCTTCTAGAAATGTTCTCCTTTTGACTGTATTGAGATCTTTTAAGTTTTTTATGTTTTCTGCGTTTCTTTTTAAAATGCACTTTAGTGCGAATGCTTGTATTATATCCCAAAGTAGTTGTATCTAGAAAATTCTCGTCAATCTTTAAGTCGTAAGGAAGTGGACTGTCATCATATGTTGAACACGGAGTAATAATGATATGTACTATAGTGGTCTCACTGTGACTCAAATTGAGTTGCAACAACTCGTGATGCAAATCATGAGAAGGTGAATGTGTCTGATCAACACATCTACACGAGTGCGATTGCACAGTCACTTTGCGAATTGGTTTACTGAGCCGAGTGTCACTCTGATGCTCCGACTGGAAGGCACTGGTCAGTGCATATTGTCTGACGTTTTCCTCGCCCAATCCGTCTTCACCTGAGCTATCGATCAGTGCTCGTTCGAACTGTTTCCTGTTGATTGTCTCATACACAGGTCCTGGTGGTATAAGTAGGGAGCGAATTTGCTCCAAGCTCGTCTGATTGCTAGTGAAGCTGAGTGGAGCATCACTGGTGAACTGCGGGAAGTTGATCCTGCCCCACTGCTCAAGTGGCACACTGTGGCCTGAATCACCGTCGGTGGCAGTTGGTGCTGTAATTGGAACGCAGTGGGGTAGATCCTCGTACAGTACTATACTGCGATAAAGGATTAAGTAAACAAAGCAATAAAACGCGTCCTCTATGGGATCGAACACGTCGCATCGCAGTTTGACCAGTGGACTGCCTGGCGTCACGCCATATTCCCGAACGTAGTTGAGCTCTCGCAGTTCAATTAATTTGGAAAAGCGTTTGGCTTGAAAATGACGAAATGAATGCTTGCTCGGCGTTTGGCTGTTGGTGTTGGTGTTAGCGCGATGATGACGAGTGATGCGCGCTATCCTCTCCACCACTGCTCTGGATGCCCAGTAGACTCGAACCAAGTGCCGTTTCTCTATCGTTTCGCCACTCACTGGTCGTCTGGTCAGTCGATCAGACTGTTCAGATCGCGACAGAACTATGTCGAACGTGTCAAGGCAGGGATATATAGATTTGGCAGTCGAAAGCTCCGGTATCACCTCGGTCAACGCCACCGCTCCACCATCTTTCATCTTTGCGTTTTGGCTGCTTACCACATCTGAAACAGTAGAAAGAAATACCAAATTATGGCATCAGATTAGCATCGAATTTAGATGGATATAAAATTACATTTCAAGTTTTCAAACTATTTGAAAACATGACTTTATTTAAGTAATTTCTATGGCAATTAATTATTTAAAAATATTTGTTTATTTTATATTACTATAGTTATATATATTATATATAATCTTAGGTCAAGCCACGCGATCACTAACAATCACTCTAATGCATGCTAGTCATGCAAGCCAATTGTGCTTTTCTGAGAGAGCTGGTTCCCGTGACTAGAAAATGATTCTTTTTAGATAGAAAGAGAAAGAGAATTCGCGATGAGAATTCCAAGTTCACGCTACGAAGCAATGAGGCGCCACATGGAACTACATAAAGCCATATAAAGTCATTAAAGTGATCAATAGCTGAAGCCATGAGTGAACAAAGCCTTTTCTTTTTTTCTTCTGATGTCGTCTCTTACTGCTTGGCTGGTTGCAAATTAAAAGAGACAACAATAAATCAGTCACTTGGCGACAGTGTGAAGTCGTCCATCGACTGCCCATCGTAGGCAACATCTTCACTCAAAGCTCTCCTAATTGCCAATCGAGCCATGTGCACGGTGCCAAATGCCTTCTCGCTTTGCCTCTTCAACTCGACAAGCTTTTCTTGTAATCGTTGTAGCAGCTAATTGGTATAGATTAGTGTTGTCTGAACCAACATAAGACATGGCGACATTAAAGACCACTCAACTGAGGCTTAATCTTGCGCCGGACACTATCAGCTTCTGCGATAACACGAATGTTATATGGCCCCGCAATATCAACCAAATTATTAAAGATTAATTTACCCCGTTCAAGCGAAAAGATTTCCAAAAACTAAGAATAATCTATTGCATTTTTCATAAATCTTGATTTAACTTATTGCGTTGGATTCCTCCAATATTACACTTTCACTTGAACAGCATGGACAAGTGGGCAAGAATTAATTGAATGCAATTAGTGTTAGGAGAGATTCGGAGCCATTCGATTTGTTGACCGAGCGATCAGTGAGTGAGCTAGCTCTAATGAGCCCAGCTGAATGGTACGATGACTGCTCGACCGGTCCTAAACATCTCTCGGGTGACTGACACCCAAGGCAAGTATCTCTGTGCCACTCTTTCTTGAACTCTTTCTTGCTAGCCCACTGTGGTGTGTGTGTTTGTGTTTGTGTTTGCCAACAAGACACCAATACAAGATCGGAGTAGATTCAACTTTTAATTCAATTCCCAAATGAGACTTTTCATTTGTTTATATCTGTACTCGTGCGCCTAGTCAAACAGAAAGCTAGACAAACGTGCACTCTTGCGCGTATTCATTCAAGTTGTCTCGGCTGGTTGGAGAACCAGTGGCGTTGTAGCTGGCGAATCAAGCACGCTAGACAAACACCGTGGAAAGAGTGTCACCGGGAAATCAAGTCCAACTAAGGAGGCATGGCAGTCAAGTTGGGCCCGATTGTCGATCTAGGCACCACGCCCCGTTTCGCTACTTTGTGCCGATGATCGATTCGACTCGACTTCACTCCCAATTCGGAGGCATCGTTTCATCGACAGCATCTATTGAAACAGATTGCCCCTCACTGACTTTTCCTAACATCTCCATTTGTCCACAACCAGTGATCTAACAAAATCGTCTTATTATTTGTCTATCTAGACAAGTAACTACCGACATCTTTAAAAAATTTAATTTTAAAATATATTTAAATGCAACCTTTTTTTCAATTTATCAATTTAATAGTTGTATATAAATTTTTTTATTGTACATTGCAATCTTATTATGTAATATTTTATTTAAAAACCGCTTGAATTTTTCTGGGTGCGTATACGATGAAAGACATGACGCTTAAGTATTAATAATCCGATCATTTTTAGTTAATTACCCGAAAATTTTCAGCTTTAATCAATTATAATTTATTTCCTCCTTGTTTAGTAGAGAGTGATTTGTGCAAAATTGATTTATTCTTACACACTACACAGCTTAATTCCAACCCAAGAGTATAGAAGATTAAAAACTAAAGCAAAATGATAATGAAAGGAAGGAATCAAGTAATCACATGAAAGGTGCTTGTCATCGGGTTATGGGAGGATGAGGCAGAGAGAGAGAGAGAGAGAGAGACGTGCAGTGATGAAATGATCAATTGGCTAGTGGGAGCCTGTGCTGTTGGCTACACTGCTCGGTGTGGACCAATTAGTGACAGTGCAGCACACTTGCCACGGCAGGCATCTTTATCGATCACTGATCGCAACATTAAGCAATTTTTACGCTTTGCCCAATCCGACTTGGTGGCCGCAGTGCCGAAAGCAAGTATTTGTTTTGTTTGTGCTGCCACTAATTGGCAACAATCACACTATCGATCGTGCAGTACCGGCGGCGTCAAGCAAGTGGCATGGACCGCTCGCGCGCGTGCTTCCTACATTCCAACCAATGCTATAATTTGGTATGTTGTTCCCTTATGTTATATGAAACATTCTCATTATTAAATCACGCGCTAAAATTACATTTTAACTTTTGGTAAACAATGGGCTTGGAAATAAAAACTTAACTTCAATAAAGTTCAAATTTTAATTAACACCAATTGAAATGTAAGGAAACGTTTGCATTAACCAAAAGAATATGGAATTGGTGAAAAACGAAGAAAAGAAAAGAAGAAGGAGGAAACTTTGCATTAGGCACATGATGACTAAGTTTACAATTGAACAATGGCACCGGTTAAAATTCATTGAAGAGAAGCGTATGCGCGCGTCTAAGACAGCGAAAGTTGGAGCCACGATGGTACGTGCTCGGTGCCACACTGACACTCGCTCGGCATACCGAATGACACTATCAGAGGGTGGCCGTCCAAGCGAGCACACACAAAGAATTGATTCCCATGTCCGATAACTCAATTCACTAGATGCGTTCGCACTTTCAATATGCTTAAATTGCTGCTCTCACGCTTAATTTTGAATTGTTCGACCGCCCCAACGCGCTCGGCAATCCCCTCCGACAAGATCGGATTGAATCTGACAGGGTCGCTGATAAAGTTCACTTAGCCGAAGAATAGATCAGCTCAACATGACAGAATTGATTGATGCTGTCTCTCTATCGACTACCAGGTTGGCTCGAGCCGACAGTCCGTAGTGTCAACTCGACTTGTCGGCTCGAGCTAACCCAGAACAACCATCGCTCCACCACATTGAAGCACAGTGTCTAATTTTTCTATTAACTATCAATTCAATATCTTTTACAGCAAAAATTAAATTGATCGACCAAGTTGAATGCAAAATTGAACAAATATTTGTGCAGAGTGTCTGAGTGAGATCAATTCTATCTGCATGAGATGGTCGGTGATGACTGATGAGAAGAGAAAGTGAGAGAGAGAGAGAGAGAGAGAGGGGAGGGAGTGAGAGTGGCCATCGAGCGGACTCAATTCGTCACTAATTCGATTGGCGGGGCTTGACAAGTGTCGATCACGGTGGCCGAGTCCAAATTCGTCTCGACCGGTGACGAGTGGTGAGAGTGCAAACAAACCGAACAGACCGCAGTGGAGAGAACGAGGCATCGAGCGGCATCGCGGTGTGCCAACCAGAAAGTGCTCCGGTGACGAGTTGCAACGCGCGCACCATTTCCACCGAGTAATTTGTTTGATCAACTACCACTGTTTCACCTTCACCAGGCCAACTCACAGTAGTCTTGGGCTAGCACGAATGTTTTCAATTTGCAAATGCCTACCAATGTAGGCGTGCTATACCCGAGCAAGCCTACTCGACATGTTGTCTAGTATGATCATAATCAATTCATTAGCTTACCCGCCTCTTCCCGATCACAGTGGTAAAGCAAATTAATATTTCTATAATTGATTACTATTGCCTGTCTTGAATCGACTATGGCGACCTAATAAAAATGTCATGCGTGCGTGCCACATGGTTGGCAGTGATGTCAAGCCTCGCTCCAACTAGTCACTTGGTAGGCAAAACTTTTTTCTTCTTCCATTCTACAAGAAGCGAGTAGATTGCTGGAAAAAGATATACTATGGGTCATGCCAATCAATAGTTTATACGCTGTTATATTTGTTCAGTGACATAATATCAAACTAATTTATTAAAAAATTTTAATACAAAAACTTTAAAATAAAAAAATCGACTGTAGAAAGTAACTACCAATTAAAATTGAAAAAAATTGGCCTAAACTAAGACTAGATTTAAGGAAAACAAATTGCCAAGTAAAACATCTAAATCAAGTGGAGAGCTTTTTGGGCTGCTGGACTGAGCGCAAGTGGGTAAGGCGAGGTGTCGCCTGCACCAGCCAGCATAATTTAGAAGTGTAAATTTTTACACCTAACTGAACATTAGATTCGCACATTCGGGCTGCTGCATCAGAATTCAATTAAAGAAATAAAATATATTTTGACTTTGTAGTTGCAAGATGCAAGAACTAGTGGCACATGTGAGGTGCACCCGGCACAAATGGACCTTGGGTGCGCCTGGCAGCAGGCCATAAGTCATCAGATATTGCCCAATCGAACTCCATCCGGTCGGTTTTTTAATTAATTTCCTTTTATCTCATGCTCCATCTCGTGACATTCGGCTCACTTTGACACTTTCAGGAAATGATAACTTCAAAAGTATGCATTTTTAAACATTTATATTATGCTAAATTTAAAAATAATAAAAATATAAAACATAATTTAGCACTTTACCGGAAGTCACATCCCTTAGCTTCACAATACTGCTATGTAATTTATTTTATTGTTTATTATTATTGTTTAAGAAATAGAAAAAAACTATTGTTATGCACGTTCGGACTTTAAAAAGTATAACGGTGACAGTCATGTAAGTAAAAATAAATATTCGCTTAAATTACCTTGGAAGAAAAGTGCCGGCTTGATGCTCAGACATAAAAGTAAGAGAAGTAGTAACATTCGTGACTCAAGACACCAATTATTGCTTTGTGGTCTAGAAATGGAAACATCGAAGACAAGTCTTAGCTTGAATATTCGCGGATCGCTTCTTGTTATCTGCAACATCAAACATCGTGATAACTTAGTTTTGATCGATGGCGTTGACTTAGATTGATGCATCTTGACTGATTTCAATTAGGCATTCTTTTCAATATTGAACATTAGAAAAGGTTTGAAGATAACTCAAATAATCAATGTCCAAACAGTGGTCAATGGCAACAATTGAAATGCACCACCAGTCTGAATGGTTATGAGCTTGGTGTGTGTGAATAGAAGCACAGTGCTAGCAAGTGAGCAACACGAAGGCCCACCAGCTGGGCATCTCGGCACGGCATCATCGCCGAGTGGAGCCTGTGACTTGGTGCGGCAAGTGCCGGTTGCCCACTGACAGCACATGATCATGACTCGCGCTCTTGGTAGCAATCAAAAGGGCGCGCGTGTGGAATGCGCTACTGCGTCCCACTAGGCCCCCTAGTGGCACACTGCCACAATGGATCGAGCGTCTATAGCCCATAGGCCACTGGTCTGTCAATCGGACCACTCGGACCAGCCAATAAGGGACCGGCATGCTTGTAGCCCGTACGTTTTTGATCTGACTTTTAATTAGTCCGTGTTTTGAACACCAAAAATATATAAAAAGTGACACATTTGTCCGATCCGAGGTGAAGACAGGCAGAAAATGAATAGGTTTGGAGAAAACTGCATCAGTGACACTCACATCTGCTTCTGGCTCTCCACTGACTCACGAGACTCACTCGCGCCAAGTCTTGTCTCGGATCGCATTCAAATCGCACAGTCCAGCCACCTGGAGCCGTTCCCAACATTGTTTGCTCAATCCTTGACATTTGCCTAAAGTCGCAGAATATTAGTGTTTGTCTTCAATCACGCTAACTGACTACAGTGGTTTTTCAAGTTTTTCTTAATTTGAAATTACAATAATATAAATACTGAAATGAGCATAGTGTTCGATCTCTTAAAATAATCCATCAAATGAATCAAAAAGTAACATAAAATATTTTTTAGATAATTTTAACAAGTTAGAACCTGATTCAATATGTTCAATTGATTTTCCGCAAAAAAACTTTTTAGAATATTTTTTTATTTATGTCAGGAAACAACAACTTGAAAGAAGTTTTCTTATAAAGCGGAAGCGGAAATAGCATTTTTTCGTATATTGTCATGATTTTGACTATTGAAAAACAACGTTTGATCGATATATTTATTTATTTACTCTCATTGTTATAAATCAAAAAGGTGATATATTAGTACAGTTGTAGATTGCTTAAACAGAAGTAGTTGGGACGCATTACCAAACATTACGTAGCAGGGAGGACTGGCAAGCTGAACCAATACCCACCCTAAAGAAATGTTTGTCTGATTGTTGCAAGGGTAGATAGAACAAGCCATCAGTGATGGTACCAGTGGGTAACCAACAGCATCATAGAGTGCCGAGTTGTTCGCTTGGTAGCTATAAATAATGTATGTAAGCCAAAAGACGATATCAGACCAGATAGATTGTTTTATATGAGATGAAAGCACAGATGTTGTTGGAAAATCGCAAGTCTAGTGGAGGGTATAGCAGTAAGACAAATGGACTAGATGCCAGACAGATGGAGAATGACAAACGAGTCGGCAAGCACACAAACCAATTCAATCATCGTGATCGTTAACATCAACAGTGAGTGATGCCTTCCTTCAAGCACCATCAGACGTTAATTCAAACTTAAACACTTTCGCCCTTCTAGACAGTTTCGTTGTATGTTTTATTATAGAACGATTTCTAGCCACTTAAAACCCAGTCCATCACATAAATCAACTCAATATTGAAAACCGACTGTCAAGCTAATGAGTGTACCACATAACCGCAACAATGTAGATAAGATATGATTGATCAGATAGAAGTAGATTTATAGAGATTGAGAATAGTCAAAAGTACAGGAAATATGACAGTAATCTTCAATGCCAAATGCTATCCCTCGGTGACCAGTATCCTGAAAGTAAAGAAGTCCAAATGTAGTCCAATCCAAGAAGAAACCACTTTGGTTTCAAATAAAATATTAATTAAGGCCAGGTAAAATTAATCTTCATTTGTTAGTGTCAACAAGCTGTAATGCTGCAAAGTTGACTTAAATAATTCACTTTAGCTAACGCATGCGAATTGGCATCGATTAATTAAGATTGATGCTCTGGATAAGAAGTGGTAGACCGGTGAGGTGAGCGTGGATCGGGCCAAAGCACGCAACCCGCGCCAACCACCACAAATGCCTCCGTGTTGCCGCTTCCTCTCTATCTACTGATCTTTGCCCTCGGTGTTGCTCTACAAAAACATCTATCAGCTAAGTATTTGCCATTTGCCCTTTATCAACATATAGCATAAGTTATCTAAGGTTTTTGTCCCTATTGACACTGGAAAAAATTCCATGACAAAAATCTAACTGGTGGTGTTTTCGGGAGAAAAAGACGATGAAAGTTTTTTCTCTTTTATATCGATTACTAGACACACTAATGTGTCAAAAGCATTGATTGCAGTTTAGCCTCAGACTGATCAACTTCAAGTCAAACGATTATAACTGTTGTTGTATTTATTATAACAGTGTGAGGCATGCAGCTTATAAGCATATATGCATTGGCCTAAAGTTTAGAATCATCCCTGCTTTCCTTTGCTTCGATTCAAACTGGCACTTCTGTTCTACCAGTAAATTGTATTTAGAAAAAATCTTAATATTTTGGTGAATTATATTCCTAACTAATAACAATGAATCAGCGAAACTTGACAAACAAAATATAAAGCAGAGAATTGATTGACAAGATTCCTAACAGCAAAAAAACTTGTCAAACAAGTGTGGTGAGCATTTCATCATGAGTAAGCAATTAGCCACAATTGTGAACTCTAACCCTGTACTGAATGGACGCTTCCAGACGCAGGCACAGACACGCAGTGAGCATTGCAGAGAACTAGAGCGAAGTGTCCAAATAGGTGTAAATAGTCGCACCAAACATAATGTATCATCTGAACCTTTTGAGTCGGCCGAGACTTAGGTCTGGAATCGACACTGTGCTTAATGCTTATTGTTCTCATTTGTGGTCACTTCAATTCTCAACTGACTCGTGCCTTCTTTCTTTAGTGTTCGAATAAGGTTATTTGAATAGCTACTGTTGTTGCCAATAGTTAGAGATGGCACAGTCAATTCTGGAATATAGGATGATCAACCAAACCAAGAAAACCTTGTGCTTCTTGGACGTCAGCATTGATGAGGAGCCAAGTAAAGACTTATCACTTTAAGAGAATTGTTCTAATAACTTTTGTTAAAATGATTTCAGTTGGCAGAATAATTTTTGATCTGTTCACTGACATAGCTCCGAGAACTTGCGAAAACTTTCGTGCTTTGTGTACTGGTGAGAAGGGTATCGGCACAAAGGGAAGCCCGCTGCACTTTAAAAATACGATATTTCACCGAGGTATGCTATTGCATTGGCACATTGCAGTATAATCTGATATTGCCTCTACTTGCAGTTATTCGTGACTTTATGATACAAGGTGGTGATTTCACCAACTATAACGGCACTGGTGGCGAAAGTATCTTCGGTGAACGATTTGAGGATGAGTGTCTTACTTTGAAGGTATTTCAAAAGTACACTTTTATTATAATAAATATAAATTATTAACTTATTATTTATGCACTTTAAAGCATGACAAACCTGGCTTACTGAGCATGGCTAATGCTGGTCCTGACACAAACGGATCCCAGTTCTTCATCACTACCATTTCTTCAGCACCCCATCTGGACGGGAAACACGTCGTTTTCGGTCAAGTTTACAAAGGATGGAATGTGGTGAAACGTATTGAAAGCGTTCCCACCACTCGAATGGACGAACCCCTTGAGGTAATACCCGGGTCAAAGAAGTGAATCACTACCAGACTAAACATTTCTTGTTTTTGTTAGAAATGCCTCATCACTAACTCGGGGCAAATCAATCCCAATGAAGAATTGGGTCTTCATTTGCCCGACGGCACAATCGATATGTTTCCGCATTACCCTGACGACAGTGACTTTGATTTCAGCAAGGTATTGAGTACTATGGATAAACATTAAGTACTAATTATTAAAATATATTTATTAACTTGTAGATTGATCAAGTTTTTCCAGTTGCTGAAATCATAAAAAGCACTGGAAATGAGTTTTTCAAAGCAGAACGATACTTGACGGCAAACCTCAAATACAAGAAAGCGTTGAGGTATCTCAATAAGATGCATGAAGGCGACATCAGTGATGAGACCGAGCAAAAGCTACTCACTTTAGAGATTCCATGTCTGCTGAACAGGTTGGTCCCAAAAGCGTAATACGGGTTTGAGCCCCTCTATAGAATGATAACTTGTTTCTAGTGCCGCTTGCTATCTCAAGGAGAAGAAATATGACTCTGCGGTTGAGGTGCTCAACGAAACTTTAGAGATTGCACCAGAAAACCCGAAAGCACTGTACAGACGAGGCCAGGCCTGGCATGGCAAGCGAGAGTATGAGAAGAGCGTGCAAGATCTACAGAAAGCCCTACAGTACGCTCCCAACGACAAGTCGATCATTTCCGAGTTGGTCGCGGTCAAAGGCGAAATCCAAGCCTACCATGCTAAAGAGAAAAAAATGTTTGCAAAATTTTTCTCCTAATCAAGTTAAAATTCCTTGATTGATTTGCACTTTTAGGTATACATTGTGTCCTCAATTAGTATTGTATTGCAACTAACCATTTTTTTATATAATAAATTATTGATTACTTTTATGAATTCATTGAGGAAAAATTATTTTGGCAATTTTTCATCCTTTATTTAACCACATTATCAAAGCAGTTTTGATTGCAGTAGCCGATTCATTTGAAATCGGTGGAAAACAAGATTGGTCGATCCATAATCTGGACGGTAAGGTGATCAAAGCTCGGGTCAAACTCATTGGATGAGCTGATAAACTCGCCAAAGCGCAACGTGCCAGAGGAGAGATTCCAGCGGAACCCGGTGGTGGTCAAGGTCACCGGACCAGTTAGAGGCACCAGGGAACACCATTTAGCCTGCTTGAATGTTGGAATCACATGCTTGCCCTAAATCGGTAAGTATTCAGTTTCGATTAGACAAATCCTGTTATGACTCAAAGATTACTTTTGCAAGGACAAAACTGATGGAGCTGGTGAGATCAACCAGAACAACGCGTAGCTGCTTGTCACCATTGATCTCCTCTGAATGAACCGTGGAGAGAATGGAGAGATATTGATCGATGCGATCACTCGAGGTGTACATCACATACACCGTGTCGATGCCTTGCCCCGTCACATTCTCCCTCGACAGCACCTGCAGTGCTTTTCTGAAGTCGGTGTAGTTCTGGTCCGGCGTTTCCTCCAGACGCACACCTCCCACCGACTGGTAGTGCTCCTTCACACTTGCACTAATCGAGTCGAAATCACCCGAAATCAAGTGCGGATTTGCCAAACCATTTGCCCACTTTTGCAACTCATATAAATAGTTGCTTCCTCCATCCACCGCATAACGAATGGCAGCTAATTATTATTTTTTTAAACTTGAAGCTCATGTTTATATAAATTTATATTTACCGTTATTCCATAGACGAGAAAAAAGTTTGAACTTATTCGACTCGAACAGATTTTTCTCTTTTCCGAGAAAGTTGTCAAAACAATGATTCAGTATCATAACAACATAGTTGGTTTTAGCTAGAATAATAAGAGTAATAACTTATTACTAATAAGAGAATAATTTTCAAGAAGAGAATGCTTACTTGAGTTATCTTGAACAAGAGGTTCAAGTAGAGATTGCCAGTTAAACAAGCTGCTAATGTCCGAATTCATGACCTTCCAATGTGGTACTCGCCTCTTGATAGGAACAAGCATAAGTGTTCCTCACCAGAAACTCGCCTAAAGGAGGGGCGAGTACCAGTCAAGCATTGTTTTATCACCAGACAACCGTAAACCTCACTCGCCGCAGCAGCATGCCTTGTTGCAGTTACTAACAATGGTGGCAACAATAATAAAGTTTTCTGGTTCAATCTATCCATTAATTGCACGGATGTTTCGTCATGTTTTGAGGCCATTCGGTAGCATCACAGTGAATCACATAAGTTGATGGATAAAATGAATGAATCGAATGCGAAAACTTGCAAAGAAGTGTGCGTTCATATAATTGGCACGTTTCCTTATCTAGGTTGGTCGACTTAGAAAGAAGGATATAAACAAATGAAGAGAGAACTAATGGAAGAGAGGAGAGGGAAAAATGCGAAGCACGTGACCGAATCGATGCCACCGATGGTGTGGCGCATGCGTCTCCAATCCAATTGCATTTGCGATTGGTGAAAGCACTGGCTTTGTGGCACCACCACGCCACAGCACGCTGTACACGCGTTCAAACCGGTGTGCCTTTTAATTTCTTTTGGTCGTGTTGGCGTTTTGTCCCACTATTTGGTCTTATTATGTTTTAAGGTTATTTTATGTTATGCGAATCACTATTCAAAGTAGCGAACAACTACTAGATATTTTAAAATAGGTTTTGTTATCAAATATCTGTGATCTAGACATATAGAAAGACGATGGAGTCGAAAGAGTATGGTTTGAGGTTGCAAGAGCAGGGCAACGACGAGGTGGTTCATGTGACCCATGTGGATAGTCCTCTCATGTTTTACTGCCGTCTGAGCACCGAGGACGAGCAGTTTGACTTGCTCAATGACATCATCAAGCAACATGTCAACTCAAACGGAGAGCAAATGCCCGAACTGCCCCGTCCTGGAAGTTCCTTGTTTCTCTTGGTCTTCTCTTCAATTCGCAATTGTTGGTGCCGAGCAAGGGTTATTTCGATCAAGGTTGATCGAAAGCTGAAGCCTACTTTCGTAAAGGTATTGTCTCATTTGAAGTGGTATTGATTTATTAATATTATAAAATAAAATAAATTGCAACAGGTTTTCCTCTTTGACTTCGGATCTGTTGAACTGGTTTCTTGGAAAGCTAACTATGTTGCCCCTTCTACCCCCTTGATCGATGGTTTCAATGATGGCCAAAGTTTTTGTTTTGCTTGTTCTCTGGGAAATATTGAACCACCTAAGACACCTGACAAGACTAACAACGATGAGCAGAATCAATGGAGCAGCTACACCAACTTTGTTTTTGAAAAGAAAACAAAAAATTGCAAGTTTTGGCTTCATATGATCAACTATAATCCCCATGCCAAATTGGTCATCTGTGATTTAATTCCTTACCGCGAAGACACTGAAGCTGATCAAACTGTTTCTCAATTTTTAGTCAATTCCAACTTTGCTCAATACCTTGTTAATGAATGTGTTTTTTCATTTTATGAAAGCGAAAAAGAGAATATTTGTCTATGTTAATCATGTTGATCAAATGATTACACATTTTATCTTTGTTATTTAAAATATATTTATTATATTATACTTATTTATATCTACTGGATAACAATAGCGATACATTCTGCAGCTTAAAAATTGGCTGACGGGTTTTGCAAACGACATTGTTTCAATGCTTCGTTGAAACCCTCACAGAGAGTGAGATCGTAACTCTGGGTGCAATCAAGAAATTGCTTCATTTCGAATTGACAAGGCGCTTGTTGAGACTGTTGTTGGTAAGACTGCTGGGGCTGTTGTTGCGAAGCTGGAGCCGGTTCCGATGAACCACCAAAACCACCAGTCAAAGCATGCCCGATGGTGTGACCAACGGCGCTACCGATAGCGACACCTCCCGCGGTTGCGGCCATTTGAGCCATTAGGCCTGGGCCTCCACTGTTAGGCGCTCCAACAGCGCTCGGCTGTTGGGGAACAGGAGCTGGCACTGCTCGTGATGGAGCCGCCGGTGGAGCTGCGGACCGAGCTGGAGCCACGGACCGAGCAGGAGCGCGAGGTGGCCCAAATGAAGAACGAGTTGGCGAAGGCGAAGAACGACCTCGGCGAGCCATCTTAGGATTCGAACGTACGCTATAGTAGATAACGTTAAAGGTTTGTTATTGAAGAACCAATCACTTACAAGAATCAAATTCGAGAAAAATCGTCAACAAAAAAGGTTGGTGTGAGAAGAATAAAAAGTGAGTTGAGCGTGGCGAAGCTTGAGTGAGTATGCGACAAAGTGTTGTGGTGTGAGCGATGTCCTCTCTGTCCAAAGGCACACTGGCGCCCTTGCGCATGCTCACCCCTCCAAGCTAGAAAAGTCTCCCCAGTTCGATACACCTGTACTCAATGCCATGTGATTTCATTTTTTGGCAACATTTACACTAACTGGCACACTGATGCAATATACCCTGCTGATTCTACTTAAGATGCGTTCACAGATTCATTACATAAGTTGCATCACTTTTTCTATTATTAATTTATAACGAGTTTGAATTGTTGCTTTTGCATTGTCAAAGTATTTCAATTCACCGTGTTTGTGGGGATTAGTTATTTTTTATTTAGTTGGTCGGTGAGTTGTGTTTATTATAAGTAGCATTTATTCGATAGTTCCAAACCAAGATTTTTAGATAATTCATTGAATTTTCTTGTACTCTAAAATCCTTAGTCTAATGGATTTGTTAGTAATCTCAATGTTTTTAAATTCGAAAAAAGATAAGTATTGAATAAAATTGATGATTAAACAAAAACAACATGAGGAAATGTCACATTGGGAATTGTCGCAATGGGGATATGTCGCAATGAGGAAAAATCGCATGTGGAAAAGTCGAATGGGGAAATGTCAGGCATTCATGATCAATATATACAAATTTAGTCCAAATAGGAATCTTTGTTGCATTCACACTATATGCAAACACATTTTAGAGAATTTAATTAGATGTCGATTTCAGTCGAATTCTCTCCATTTATTTTTAAGTTCTTTCATACGCTTGAATTGTCCGTCATAGTTCTCTGGTCTAGGTTTGGTCCATTTGTGAGGGTCAATGTCGTAGAGACCTCCAATTATTTCCTGTCAAGTTAAACACATAAGGGTAATAAATTTTATTTGCTAAAAATAAACTAGTTTTTACCTTTCCAAAATCTTTGCGGAAATGATCTTCTTCTTCAATCACATGAGCAAACCCATCAAAATCTGGACCAAAGCTAACCCAGAAGTAAGGTAAGCCTTTAGGAAGCTAAAAAAGTAAAATTCAAAATACGTGAAAATGGTAAAAACAACAAAAATTACCTTGCGAGTTATTGAGTTTCCTTCAAGCTTAATCAATTTCTTGTTCATCGACCATTCTTCTTCACACTCAAGTATGGCTTTCTATAATCAATTAAAACGCAAAATATAAACAATTTATGTGTTATTGAACATAACTTGGTTCAACTTACATTGAAAAATATATAAGCATCTGATTCGAGACGTTTCTTGATCGGAACACATTCAATAACAAAATGCTTTCTCGAAAGGTTTTGATCCCGTTTTTGGTGAATGAAATGTGTCTCCATAAAAAGAAGAGTACAATTGTAGGATTGATCAAAGAAGGAGGCTAGTTTTCGCATGACTTGTCGGATCTCAGTCCAACAGTCTTCATCGCAAGTCAAAGTGCAGTTGGTGTGGTGGGATTTGGAACGAATTTGGAAATAGTTTGTGACAAAGGGTTCATAGGTGGTGAATGCCACAAAGCAGTGCTTCAGCTCAGAGGCAAATCGCAAAAGCAAATGCTTCGAGTGTTTCTCCAGACAGTCTCCACAAGTTGCGGCCTCGCCACCTTGATCTTCTTTCAACTTCTCAAACCCAACGCTGGACAATTTCAACTTTTTCTTCTTTGTCTTCAAATCTTCATACTCATCATCGGTTGCGCGTAATTTAGACGACGAAGCCACAAAACGCATCGTTTCATCATACGAACTAATACTGCTTTTCGTTTGAAGATACATTTCTTTAACTGACATCTTCTCCTCCTGACTCGCTGTTCCCGATTTTGATTTCTTTTTTGTCAGATATTCAGAGATTTCCGTTGGTTGATTTTCAAAATTTTTCAATTTTTTCTTTAACTCACTAACTAACTCATTGTCACCCATAATTTCAGCTTTAATTATCTTTGCATTGATGGCATTTCGTTCGGCGTCAGTTAACCTTGTATTATTATTAACAACTAATAACAATATTGATATTAGCTCAATAAACTATTTGTTATTAAACTTACCTTTACTTGGTGTGGACTCATCTAATTGCTGTTTCTCTTTTTTCTTCCAAAATTTCTCTGGTTCTTCAATAAATCTTTTATTTTCATCGTCACGAAAAAATGAATTCAGTTCTCGACCGTATCGAATTTTATTTTGAACTTTGTCTACCTCTTCTTTTCGCTTAAATTTTTCAACTTGTGATGCTTTTACATTTTGAGTTGAGGTGGTAGCAAGCAAATTAAACCAGCTAGAATCATCAGGCGCATCTTTAGATTCTGACAAATTCTTTTCGGTATCGTTGTCGTTGGTGGTTTGTTCAACGTTTGGAGAGTTTGTCTTCTCAGTCCACACTAGATCGCCAGACGAATCAGATGAATCGGATGAGTGACGCTTGCGTTTGCTATTCTTCTTATTCTTTTTACTTTTCTTCGACTTTTTGTCCTTATGCTTTCCCATGGTGAAAATCAAAGTTAATAGTGGTTTTCCATCTGTTGTTGACAAAGAATTGTTTGCAAATATAGCACACCTAGGTGGAACCATTAAGGTGGAAATAGCGTAACGCGATAGTATCGATTTTACGACCCTCACGGATCCTGTCTTGGCAGTGAGGTGAGGTAGCGTGTTCCTTTCTGCCTGCCTGCGTGTGGAGAGTGAAACATCCGTCTCTCACATTTGGTTTGTTTTGTGTCACCAATCTCGTTCCAGATGCCTGGTTTCAAATCCCAAGCGCTGCTTATCGACGGCCGCGGCCATCTTCTTGGTCGTCTCGCAGCGATTGTCGCCAAAACCTTGCTGCAAGGCCAAAAAGTAGTGGTGGTGCGGTGTGAAGGCATCAACATTTCGGGTAGCTTTTACCGGAACAAACTCAAGTATCTGGCCTTCTTGCGCAAGCGATGCAATGTGAACCCAGCCCGTGGTCCCTACCATTTCCGCGCTCCTTCCAAGATCTTCTGGCGCACTGTTCGCGGAATGTTGCCCCACAAGACCAAGCGCGGTGACAACGCTCTCGAGAACCTCCGAGTGACCGAAGGTATTCCCACCCCGTATGACAAGAAAAAGCGTCTCGTTGTTCCAGCTGCGTTGCGTACGCTCCGTCTCAATCCTCGTCGTAAGTACTGCACTCTTGGCCGTCTTTCACACGAGGTTGGATGGAAGTATCAGAACGTGATTGAAACTCTCGAGTTGAAGCGTAAGGCTAAGGCTAATCTGCATTATGCCCGCAAACTGAAGGAGTCTAAGCTTCGTGTGGAGGCAAAGAAATTGGTGGCTGATCGTACGAAAGACTTGCGTCAAGTCATCTCTTCATACGGCTTCGATGTCTAATTTTCTATATTTTGGTGTCAATAAAATCTCAGTAAAATTATATATATATATTGATATATTTATTTTGTTGTATAATTGGGGTATTACTTGTTAGTATAGTTACTTGTATTTAATCAGACATTTTGAATTACTTTAGTAAAAAGTGATGTATATGTGTACCGACAAAGTGTCACTTTGCCGAAACTCAAACCGGCAAAGTAATTTTTATTGAATTTTTAGAGAGACTCAGTCTCAAAAGACCAATCTCTCTATTGGAATTTTAAATTAATTTATAAGCTGGAAGAATGATTTGAATAAAGTTATTTTGTTTATAAAAATCAATTTAGTTGTTTATTGAAAAAATTCCCGATAAAATTCAAATTAAGTAAGTCAAATTATTGTGTAAAATATCTAACTTGCAATTTTTAAAAAATAGATTTGATATTTAAAATAATGTTTATTTTAGAAATTGTGGTTTAAGAAAGTTATTTTGGAAAAAATTCCGTGAAAAACGTTTGCCGAATAATTTTATTTAATTCTTTGAATAACAAGTCGAACTTTAGTTAAGTAGATATTTAATTTTTAATGTTATCATAGATGAACTACGTTTGAATAATCTTGAATGAAAATTCTTATTTAATTTAAATACTATACTAGGTTAACAACTATCGAGAGGTTTATCGTAACTTTATATAAATCAACCACACTTTCAATAACCATTGCATTAGAATGACTATTAAAAACAAATGTAAAAACAAAACAAACTTGGCGCAAACAGGTATATTTGCGCCAAGTTTTAAATTAATACAAATCTGATACACAATAATATATTGTTTTTGTTTTTAAAAGCAACAATAAAGTGTTTTAATTTGTTCCAATGTCTTGGTTAGATTTTAAGTTGTAATTAAAATTCGATTGGCTAAGTAAAATTTTTTCAAAACAGTAGTTTAGACCAAAGAGTTTTATTGTTTAAAAAATTATATTAACACAAAATGTTTATGAAGTTTCCATACTGACGGTCTCCTCAGTATGTTTGCCCTTGGCCTTTCCTTCGGCTAAACGTTTGCCAGCGGCTCTCCTGTCTAGAATCGCCTTACGATCCTTATCCATCTTCATCTTGACAATGACAACCTGTTTCAGAGAACAAAAAATGTGTAAACAAACAAACAACGATTATCAAAAAAAGTGTACCTTAGAGGGATTAATGCCGACAAAGACGGTGGCACCATTGGCCTTCTCCCGTTGAATTCGCTCGATATGGATCACATACTTGGAGCGGTACACGCTAACCACTTTGCCGAATGCAGGTCCCTTGTAGTGACCACGCACAACCTGAATTAACCAAAGCAGAGGATGTAAGCAAAATTACAAGAATTTAGGATCGATTGTGGGCTAACCTGAACTTCGTCATCTTTACGGATGGGCATCGAGCGAACGCCGTACTTCTGGCGAAGGTCCTTGCTAAGGGGTGAACTCATGATGCGTCGGCGAATGTGCGAGGGAGCGTTAAAGTGACGCTTGCGGGCCTTCCTCCGCGAGGAAGAGATCAGCTTGTTCATTTTGGCCATGGTGATAGTGTTTGGGAAGTAGTCCTAGAAGAGGAATTGGGTTAAGATGACCAAAAGTTGCCAGGCAAGCCAAGTGTATTACCAACACACGTGAGACGGCAGAGAGCCACGACGGGAAAAGGAAAAGCCGACTATTGTGACTGCACGCGTGAGGGCACCACTGCGTCACCACCTCTCTGGATGACCCTTTCTCGTGCATCCACGGTCCGAACATCCAGAGAAGGGGTAACCCCACATCCAAAATTCTTTCACATC